>CAKAOH010005790.1:132877-180916 GCA_916701665.1 Sebastiscus tertius
AAAATGAGCCTACTTCTCACTTGATTTATTACCTCAGTAAACATTGTAAACATGAGTTTATGGTCTCAATCGCTAGTTTCAAGTCTACTTCAATACAGCATGATGTTCATTTAGTAAATTATGGTCCCATTTAGAGTCAAATAGACCATAAAGCAGGGGATGCTTTAGGGCGGGGCTACCTTGTGATTGACAGGTTGCTACCACTGCGTTGTCCGGTCTGGGAGATGTCTGTGTCTTTGTCTTACAACTTTAACCCTTTAATCCTCACAGCATGTTTTCAGTTCATGAAAGTTAATTAGAACCTTTTTGGTCACCTGAAAATGTCTTATTCAGCATTCGGTTGTCCTTAGCTCCTCCCTCTTGTTTCACTTCTGGTTGCAAAAAACAAGATGGTGACGGCCAAAATGCCGAACTCAGGGCTTCAAAACAGCAGTCCATTGTGGACTATGAGGTCAGCCAATTGACATGCTTCATGATATGATATTATACTTCTATGATCTGCAATGATCCGATTCAGATTTCCTTGATAAAATGTAAATGGTTGTGTACATATATCTATTACAGTGGAGTAGAATAAAGCTGTAATACATCCCAAAGGCTAATTTGGCGTACAGACAGCAGTTAGTTGATAATAAATACAGAAAAGTTACAAAGGTTAATACCAACATCATCACTTGGGCCTTTTTCACAGGAGACATTTTGACATAGCTTATGAAATGTTGACATTTCAGGGATACATTGTTCAGATGATGTTTCTACTGTCTCACTTACATCACTTGGATCAGCTCCCAAAATCTGTGATTGAACTTTGTGCTCGAACTTGAATTAATGCTAGAAAGGGAGGCCATTTATTTTTCCCGATCAACTCCAAACGTAACTAATTTTTACCTGTTTTCAACCATATTTTCTGAGACCCTAAAGCTTCCTGATCAGGATAGTCATGCTGCAGATGAAAATAATGAAAAATTGTGAAATGGACTGATTCCTCTGTCTGTCTGTCTGTCTGTCTGTGTTTGTTTGCCCGTCTGTCAGCCAGCCTACGTGAACGCAAGTCAGTCCTGCCAGCAGCAGAATTGTAACAGGAAGCAATCACTTCAGGAGCAAAATGACTATTGAGAGGCGTCAGTCATGTTCATGGCCAGAGCAGCAAGAATGTTGCACAGCGTGATGCTGAAGGTGAGTTTGTTTCTCTAAGAAGTCCTTTTTCAGGATTTTACCCGATCGATCTGGTGTTTTAAATGCTTTTATGTTTGCTCCAGCTGTCACATTTGTGTATTATATGACTTTGTTGCGGCCTCATGTTGTATCATAAACGTACAGTTCAATTTTCCCCTCCAAACTGACAGCTTGGTTCTTAAAAAAATGAAAATCACAAGTAGATTTCAGAGTGAAGTTCACATTTCACATCATCCAAATAAACCCTATAATATTCCAGTCTGTGAGGTAATATTACGAAAGTGATGACCTGACCCTGGATGTCTTCGGTGTTAGCGCTCTTCTCTGCTGGTGTGTGCATTTTGCCGATGTGGTCACATGATCGCTTGTGACAGGGGTCACGAGGGGTCAAGTGGGATCATGAGTAGTATCCTGACATCCTGCCAGTCTAATCACCTGTTTATTTTTTTAACAACCAAACTCTGATCCACGCTGGCTGAAGAGGAGAGAGAGGGAGAGGGAGAAAGTGACAGTAAGAGGAAAGGTTGATTGAGGTTCAGCTCGATCGTGATCGATCTCATGTAGGGATGTGCATCTCATATTTAGTGGTAGTTTTGGTACAAAGTGCTAGCACGTTAAGTTTACATGTCTCTTTATTTAACTCCTTTATATACAGCAGCCTGGAAGTGGATAAGTTCTCTTACAAACTTGTGCAGTGAAGCCAAACACCGTTCAGATCTACAGAACTTTCTTTTAAAGTCTGGTGGAGATCCAAACGTTTCCAAAGATACCAAACACTGTAAGTCCAGAATTGAATATGGATGCATATGTGAAATGTGTATTAAATTAAGATATTCAGCCACTAAGAAACATGGAGTCTTGGGTGAACATAGCTTCAATGAAGAGCTGAAATAAGCAGATTCATCATATACTGTACATGTCATACTCTCAGACAGTGTAAATTCATTTTCCAACCTTAAAGCTGCTTAAAGTGGAAGTTAATAGGCAATACCAAATATTAAAGGGTTAAAATAATATTTCTTCTTATTTGAATTCTCACTTAAATGTATTAAAAATACATTTTAATTTGCCAAGCACTTAGAAACATGGAAATATCTATTAAGATCGTCTGCTGGGATAACAACACTAAGACAAGTACTAAAGCAGTACAGCTTGTTGCTGCCCTCTTTTGGGAGGTGCTGGTACCGGCTATGTTGTGGACTTCACTTGTATTGACTAGCCTTCACCACAGAGAGGAGATAGATTACAGCTGACTGGTGAATGATGTGTGGTCTGATGGGAATATGCACCGCGGACACTGGCAACATTTTGAACAAATGGAAATTTGCAATATGAAATGCAAACATTTTTTTTTTCTTTGCTTATTTTTGGATCATTCTCTGTCCCTTCCAGTCCACCATGTAACACAAGTGCTCTGCCACTGGTTAGGACAGTGTTACTCTTATAAAATAATTATATTTAAATCACTTCTTAAAACTAATTTCTATCAATTAGCCTCTCAACAATTTTCTATATTTTACCCTTGTCATCTCATTATGTTCTATATGCTGAATATTGTAGTATATATATATATATATGTATATATATATATATATAGAGATAGATAGATAGATAGATAGATAGATAGATAGATAGATAGATAGATAGATAGATAGATCATCCTCAGGTTAGCATTTTTTACTTTTTAGGATGGTGTGTTTTTTGCAAACAAGCCTTCATCAGAGCACCACAACAGTGATATTATTATTATTTTGATGAAATATGATCATTGTATGATGATGATGGTGCTGTGAAATACAAAATGGTCAACCGAGACCAGAGCATTGAGAGGATTTTTAGCTGTTACTAATGTTGCAGCTTGTAAAATGTAAGGACACAATGATGCAATGAGAACAATAAAAGTCATAAACTAACACAATAATGTAGCTATTCGCTACTCACAAGTTGTGGGAAGTATATGCAGAATGTTTGTGGATGCAAATGGAGACATTTGCAATGAAAACACACAAGGAATATTTTAATCTCGCTTGAATTTGAATATGACAAAAGGCTATGTGGGAAACACATGCTTCACTCACACATTTTTAATATCAAAGGTCCCTCTATGTTGAGGGATCTTTGATATTAAAAATGTAAATATGTCCCTCTAAGACTTTGCATGGACAAAGTTCAAAGAGTTCTACCGGTAGTTACCGGTTACAGTATCAGTCCTGCGCTGTGTAAACTACTATGAGTTTACACCATGTTTGCTTCAAAGAGCTTCAGCCAGCAGGTTTTCTTAGTCTGTGAGCGACTTGTTGAATATTTTATCTCCTACAGATAGAAGGAGGGTCAGGTTGCAGCGAGATGACTGACTGACTGCAGGACAGGAGGGCTCCAGAGACCTGCAGGGCCGGATCCACCCGTCACATGCAAACAGTAAAGGGATGGTGATGACAATGAGATATCTAATAGCACAGATGCTTTATTGTGAGCAGTGATGCTGCTCGGAGGAAGCTGAGCCCCGTCAGCATCACTGACAGAATATCTGTTGAGAAAATATGCATTGTAATTTTTTTTTTATTTAAATCTATATTTCAGTCTCGCAGGAGTTGGTGGAGACCAAAAACAGAGCTAAACAGAGAGTGAATATTCAGCCGATTAGCCTGTTATCACGTCTTTAAATGGGCGATATCAGTGGTTTTAAGGCTCATAGATGTGGGTCACTGAGGCCCGTAGTAGTTTTTTTATCATCTAGTCACATGGTCAATCACCAAAAGTAGGAATACAAGAGGACGACAGCAACCATAGAAATTATGACAGGAGCAAAAGCGGAAGTGGGGCGCTGTAAACAGCGTGAAACTCCATGTGACATGGAGGTCGACAAAACACTTTCACCTAGAAGATCAGGATTCACATTCCGTCTAGTTGTTTTTGTGTTCACAAGCGTTAAGTTTCACTTTCACTTTTGAAACAGTTATTTAAGGCCAAAACGTAATATTTTTCCCTAAACTTAACTAAGTGGTTTGTTACCTAAACCTAAAGAAGCCTTTTTGTGTTTGTTCAAAACATAACATTTCATTCAGTTTTACAATGTGTTCAAACATGTTGGTTTTAAATTTTGCTTTCAATTTTACAGTGTAGTAGGCGTAATAGGCCCCTACTGACCCACATCTATGATGCTTATAGCGAGCGATAATGCACATGTAATGGCCTGACAGTAGAATCAAGTGCGTGTGCATACAAGCAGGATGTTGTGACATCGCAACTAGTTTGGAAGCCAACCATGGTCCAAATAAACAACCCATGCAAGGGTGATGTGGAAACCTAAAACCTCCAGTGCACACACACACTGAGAGCAGACTTTTCAGTGAAGTAGGACACGTCTTGTGTCCCGCAGTTAAGTTATTTAAATGATGTCCATAGCTCCTGAAATTTTCAATGAATTTAACCTGGTGATTGAATGTTGTTTTTTGTAAAACCATATCAGACACACAATTCCAAACAAAGTATTTTTATATGTCCTAAAACCATCGAGGGGATCTTTAAGTAGACATCATGACAAAGGGAAGAAGGTTAGAAAAGTTCAAGCCAAACTCTACATAATTTATCACACTGGGAGAATATTTTGATCAAGTAGATATGTCCCTCTTATCAGGGTTGATCATTTTAGCGCAGACCTACAGCATCTATTCTCTAACTGCCCTCTCATAATACAATATCCCTAGTATCTCAGCAAAGCATCTTATTGCATGTAATAGTAGGCTGATGAAATGGAGAGGTATGTTTCATTACAAGCCTCCACATCCACCTTTCTCAAGACCTGCAGGTGCAGTAAACACACCGCCTGTTCAGAGCTAGCCCCTCCCACTTCCTGCACACCTGCATATAAGCTCACCTGTAGCATCAGCAGCACAGATCCTCCACTAGTCCTCTGGATCCCACTGTGCCTCTCTCTGAAGAAAAACCCTGGTGAGTAGGAGCTTATTTTTTAAGCAATTATTATTTTGTAGAATTAGATGTATTTGTTTTATTATTATTATTATTATTATTATTATTTAGTTTTATTGATTGATGATTTAAGTCATTCTCATTGATTGTAGTTTGTTCTTTTATTCAGTTTAATAGTTAACATTGTGAAAAAATAACAAAGCATTGATCTAAATCAAAATTATAACTTTCGCAGTTAATCTTATCTACCTGTTCACCTTCAATCAACAGTTGTCAACACGACTATTTGTCAGCTAATGACAAGATGATTTTTTTCAAACGAAACGAAAGTCCATTTCCTGTCGAACAAAATGTCCCCTTGTGTCCCTGGAATTCACCCTGAATATTTTCCCGATCAGTTTCCCAAGCTCTATATCTTTCATCTGAACAAGGGCCGTCTGTCTCCTGCTGGCTCCTTTGTAGTGTTGTGGGAACGGTGTTGCGGGGATCAAGTGACAGAGAGACAGAGAGACAGAGAGGTTCCCTTGACTGCTAATCTACAGAAACACACACACTCAGACAAAGATACACTGTCCATGTTTGACATCCATACACCAACTAGTCACACCTGACTGTCCAGAAAGTAATGTGAACACCTGTTAAACTTACCATCAAATGAGGTTAAAACAGTAGGAATTTAAAGTGACATCACTGAAAACTGTTTTTTGCATATGACATTTGACCACATCTCTAGTGGAAAGCTTCTATTTTTATGCAGTCACTTTTTCTGTTTTTATGAATCCTCCATTAGTCTCTTCTTGAATATAAAATGCACCTTATTATCATAGTAATAGACTATACGAGAGCCTTCTCAGTCCCGGTGAGAGGCTCTCCTTC
The DNA here is from genome assembly GCA_916701665.1 of Sebastiscus tertius. NCBI lineage: Eukaryota > Metazoa > Chordata > Actinopteri > Perciformes > Sebastidae > Sebastiscus > Sebastiscus tertius. Next base: position 138,860 of record CAKAOH010005790.1, read on the forward strand.
GACCCAGGGTTGAGCTTTGTGCTCATTTACATTTTAATATTACACCGACTTGAGTTGAAGTTGCATTTGAACAGAGCCGAGATGGACAGACTGAAGTGGCTCTGACCGTAAAGTCAGTCGATGTCTTCAATTGCAGATGGTTCATTTGAAAAGCCACTAGTCGGCTGTATACGTACACTCGTTGAAAGACTCCTTTTGTCATTTCCAGTGGGGCGTTCGGACGTCTTGAATATGAGCCTACTTGTATTTAAGTCTAGCCAAATGCTGGAATAAAACACATTTGTTAAGGGCTACAAAAAAGCTTTTCCACAGCCAGATCTCATGTAACGTGCATTTGAAGTTATGTATTTTCCTGTATTTTGAGTATCCGTCCACTCTCTATTCAGAGAGGTGAACCCTTAGCAGCTGTGATGGATGTAACATGTGTGATTCTGTTTCTCTCTCCATATATTGCCTCCATTTTTGCCTTTCACCAACATCTCCAAAGCCACCCATCATGAACTCCAGCATATCAGTGAGGAGCTTCTCTATGGGCCGCCAGCCCTCCTTTTCCAGTCGCTCCCTGATGGACACCGGCCGTGCTCGCTCCCGTGCTTCGGTCTCCTTCGCCGCATCCAGCCCCCTGAGTCGTTCGGCCTCCATCAGCCAGGATCTCAACGGGCCAGCCAGCCTGCAACTCAACGGCCTGCACGGCAACAGTATCAACGATAAGGAAGCAATGCAGAGCCTCAACACCCGTCTGGCCAACTACCTGGACAAGGTTTGATACATAAAACAGTCACAGCACTGTTAAGCTGTTGGTCAGCAGCCAAATGGGCCACAAGGAAACAATACCACTAGTAGCTGAAACACTTTGATCATTAAACGGCCTCCTTCTCTTTGTCTTCCTGCAGGTGCGTTCGCTGGAGCGCTCCAACGCAGACCTGGAGATGAAGATCAAACAGCTGATGATTGAACGCATCCCCAAAGGTCATGACCTTGACTCCATGATGGCCCAAGCTCACGCTGTTGAGCAAGAGGTAGGCATGAAGGGATGTGCACCAGACCAGAAATACATTATACAGACTGTGTCAATGAACAAAGCTCAAGGTTGATATGATGACATTGGTTATTTTACATAGACAAAACATCCATGCAAATGTGGACATGCGCTGCGTCATTTAGCAGGAGCAGCATCAGTTGATCCATCAGAGGCAGACTTGATCTTTGAGTTAACTTGAGTGGAGTTAATCATTATTTTTGCCTATCTTTTTTACCAAACAGAGAAAGTTACAGTTTAATGGAGATGGAATGTGTTACCTTATTGGACAAGAATTCAACTTTTCATGTGTCTTTTGTAACATTGGTACTCTACCTTTACTGCCTGTATACTGAAAACAATATAAACATGTGAATAATACATAATACATGAAGCATCAATGCACATGACTTCTGTGTGAAGACTGACTTTAATGAAGGATGCTAATGTCTCTTATGACATCATTTCCCCCACGTTAATATTTGTCAGGTGAGGAAGAGGACCTTGGAGAACGCTCGTCTCATGTTAGAGATCGATAACGCCAAACTGGCTGCTGATGACTTCAGAATTAAGTGAGTGATTAATGATTACAGTATGAAGGTGAAAAACTGTAACTAGTTTGTTTTGTTTTTTATACAACTTATTGAGCCCTTTTGAGTCTTTGATCAAGGTTTTACTGCATCTGCATCATGCAGTAGCATCCACTGCACATTTGTAATAACTGTGCGGCATGGTAGCGGTGGCATTTAATTAAAGTGTTAAATATTTGTCACTTTTTAGTGTAATGTTGGATCAATTGTTGAGATATTTAATGCAAATTCTGAGTATTATCATCAATAATTAGATAATAAATATCATATCACTTTGATTTTAGACTTTCTACTGCTTCAAGCATTCATTTTCTACTTTTTCCTGTCCTTTTTCTTCCATTGCGCATAGAGATTCTTGAGTATTTTGTTTATGCAAATGCTTTTCTTCTTTTCTACATAAATGTTTATTTTCCATCTGCAGACAGTCCAGATCTAACTTCATGAGGCACTTTCTATTACACTTAAAAAGAAAGTAAATAAACATGTCTCTCTCTATTTATCTGGCCTTTCCCAGGTGGGAGACTGAGCTGGTGATGTGCCAGTCTGTGGAGCGAGACTGTGTTGCTCTGAAAAAGGCCAAGACCGACCACGAGCAGATCATCGCCTCCCTGAGGGGAGATCTGGACAGCCTGAAAGAAGAACTTTACTTCCTCAAGAAGAACCACGAGGAGGTAAAGCCTGTCCTAACTCCATCCGTCTGCGCTCGTTTCTTATCCCTCCTATCTTTTTCCTTCTTCGCCCACATTTCTACAGTACGCAGGTCTTTTGTTTATCCCGTTTGCTGCTCCATTACTCGTCATTTGCCTCATCTCATTTTCATCTTGGCCCTCTCTCTCATTCTCCAACCTGCCCTCACACAAACAACAAGTTGTTTGATAAGAGGCTGACCCAGTTTGGTGGACTCAAGAGGTCTTATTTAGAGCCTAAGCGGACAGAAAAAAAAAGTGTAGCGAGGGAGGAAGAGAGAGAGAGAGTGAGAGAGAGGTGGTCCTCTGGTTACTACAGACAAAAGGAGCAGGTGGATCTGGTTTCCCAAACCTGCTTTCTGCCCAATCAGCTGATCGGAGGCGTCCGGACTACTGTCCTCTGGGGGGGATAAGAAACTAAGATAAACTTACCCCCTCCCACCAAGAGAAGGACACATCTCCTGCTTACTGAATCATGAATTAAACTGAATGGATCCAATTCATGACCTACTGCAGATATTGAGAATGAATTTGGATTTGTCTGCTCTCATCAATGCAGTCAGTCCTTTTTGTTGAAAATACAGACCTTTCCCCACTAAATAGAAAAGCAGCATCTCTGGGGGGTTAGCTGATGTAGAGCACATCATATCTCTCATGCGTCCACTTCCCAAGCAAAGATACAATCACATAATGCATAAAATAAAGTCCATAATTGAGCTTCATTGTCCAGCAGTTGTTGGAAAATTCAAGAGCATTAAAACCAGATCACATCACGTTAAAGAAAATGTGACATGACATGATGCCACAAAGAAACGAGAGTGAAAGAGATCCAGCGAACATGCATGAATAGAGTTTATGTGTGTGTGTGTGTGTGGGGGGGGGTGATTGTAAAGTAAGGTGAGCTCTGCCCATCAACTATTGATGGAGAACATCTAAATTATGAAGATGTCCTCACATCCTCTCTGCCACCACCGCGGTGTGGGATTCACAAAACTATCTCTGGTTCCATATGTCGTCTGTACATTCACACATATGGTTCAACTTCAAGTTTATTTTAGAGACGACACAATGCAGCTATTATGTTCTTTTCATTAAAAGATATACACACTGTGACCAAGCATCATTAAGGATACAAATATTCATTACCCCCCAGGATCTGGAGCAGATGAAGTCTCGTATTGCCAGAGATGAGGTGAATGTGGAGGTGGACACGGCCAGCGGGCCGGAGCTGGGCACCGTTCTGTCTAGCCTGCGTTCCCAGTATGAGGGGATTGTCAAGAACAACAAGGACCAAGCGGAGCAGTGGTACCGCAAGAAGGTGAGGAGAGAATGGGACATTTTGTTTCTCATGACAAGAGAATTGTTTTCAATCAACTTTTTTTTCATTGTTTAGTATATTATGTTCAAAAATAAGTTGAAAATGCCCATCACAAGTTATAAGAGGCCAAAGTGATGTCTTCAAATGTCATGTTTTTGTTCAACCAAATGTCCACCACCCAAAGATATTCAAGAAAAGCAGCAAATCCTCACATTTGAGAAGCTCGAAAAAGAGAATATTTGGCAATTTTTCACTGTTTTTGCTTGAAAAATTACTGAAATTATTCATCTAAGTCATGTTCTAATGCCTAATGCCACTAATCATGTCCACTCTGAAATATTTTGACAGTTACAGTTGGAAGTCTTGTATAAAACGTTATGTCAAATGGTCTGAAACAAACTAGAATTACCGCCTCGCATCGTATGCCTCCGCCAACCAGTCTAGTTGCAGTTTACATCCATGTCTGTCCAAAATGTCACCACTTCGTCATTTTATCCTGTTAGATATTTGTGTGAAATTGTCATAATTAGCGTATGAATTCTTGAGTTATGGCCAAAAACATGTTTTGACCTTTGACAAACCAAAATCAAATCAGGTCATCCTTGAATCCAAGTGGATGTTTGTGCCAAATTTGAAGAAATTCATCAAGGCGTTCCTGAGATATCACGAGAATGGGACGGGACGTAAGGTCACGATGACCTTGACCTTTGACTACCAAAACCTAATCAGTTTATCCTTGAGTCCAAGTGGACGTTTGTGCCGAATTTGAAGAGATTCCCTCCTCCTGAGATGTCGCGTTCACAAGAATGGACCCGGCGAACGAAACGGACAGCCAACCCAAAAACGTAATGCATGAAAATAAATGCTATACTCGGAGAAGAAATAGCAGACTAAATGAGGAGAAACACACAATCGTTAAATTGATCTTTAGTACAATACATGCATTTCATGGGAGTGTGCATCACTGGGATGTTTTTGTGTCCCCGTCCAGCTGGACACGGTGCAGAACGACGTGAAGGAGAGCAACGAGGCTCTGAGGGCAGCTCAGGGCGAGATGGTGGAGAGGCAGCGCTTCCTGCAGACCCTGGAGGTGGAGCTGGAGAGTCTGCACAAACAGGTGAGCTGCTACTATACACCTGGAGGGAGGGAGGGAGGGAGGGGACAAGAAGAGCATATTATCCCACGAACACACACGAGAAACATAGGAGGAGGATTATATTCTACAAACAGTAAGATGTACTTTGGTGAAAGAGATGTTCTAGTAAATGAGTTGGCATGTCCACAACCATGACTTTAAATGATGGTTATGGGTGTTTCTTTTGCACAAAGCCATGATGGGTCATGGTATTGTGTTAAAGAAAGGCCGGGTTTAGGAGGGATTTGTCGAATACCAACACAGAAAATCCTTACAGAAGTTCAGAGTCAGTCTCAGACCAGTTTCTTTTTTTAACTTGACATCAGCGTCTGAGAAGAATGTTTTTGTTTTACTCTTTTTTAATCTTGTATTGACATTAAACATGTTCTCCCACGCTGATAAGTCATGCGAGAACATGACAGTTGCTAAATTGTATGGGGTTGAGTGTCAGTGGTGAGATGGGTAATCGTGTCTGAGCGGCGAATGTTTGTTCTGGATGCAAGGCCTTGCCAGCTCACAGGTATTTGTTGATAATGGTTTGGGAAGTAATTTCAGAATCAGGAGACACTGAGGTCTGATTTCTACTGGCAAACACCTTCTGAGGAAATGTGAGGAGGTTGAAAAGCCACAACTTTTAATACCAGCCGACATAACAGAATTATGGATGATTGGACATTTCCCATGTACATTTCCCAGATCACCGGTCAATTAACTTACAAACTGATATGATTATGGTAACGGTAACAAGCCTATTAGACCCAGGCAGGTCATCTCTCTTATTATTTCCCCTTCCTCTTCTCAGGTAGCGGCGCTGGAAGGTAACCTAGGTGAGACGGGTCAGAAATACTCCTCTGAGATGGAGCGGCTGCAGGCCAAGCTGAGCCAGCTCGAGGACGACCTCTCCCAGCTCCGGCTGGACATGCAGCGCACCAAGACCGACTACGAGCAGCTCCTCCGCATCAAGCAGAACCTGGAGATGGAGATCGCCACCTACAGGCGCCTGCTGGAGGGAGAGGAGTCGTGAGTTTCCACCAGTTTCATGACCGGACGAAAGCTAAACTTGGATTAGAAAATCAATTCCACTCTCAGCCCGTTTAGCTTAGCTTAGCATAAGGACTGGAACTGAGGGGAAACAGCTAGTTTGGCTCAATCCAAAGGTAACAAAACCCCTGTAAAAACCAGGCGGCAACCTCCAGGTCTGAGAAGTGAAGCCAATGCGTAAATGCCTTAAACTTGCATTCTTTCTAATAGCCAGCAGGGGGCGACTCCTCTGGTCTGATTGAGAAAGTCTGATTGTATAGAAGTCTATGAGAGAATGACCTTACTTCTCACTTGATTTATTACCTCAGTAAACATTGTAAACATGAGTTTATGGTCTCAATTGCTAGTTTCAAGTCTTCTTCAACACAGCATGATGTTCATTTATTAAATTATGGTCCCATTTAGAGTCAAATAGACCATAAAGCAGGGTATGCTTTAGTGCGTGGCTACCTTGTGATTGACAGGTCGCTACCACGGCGTTGTCCGGTCTGGGAGTTGTCCGTGTTTTCGTTTTAGATCTTGAACTCTTTCACAGTGTGTTTTCAGTTTGCGAAAGTTATATATAACCTTTTTGGTTGTCTAAAATTTGTCTGATTCAGCGTTCGATTGTACTTAGCTCCACCCTCTCGTGTCACATCTGGTTGCAAAACAATAACATGGCGACAGCCTAAATGCCGAGCTCGAGGCTTCAAAACGGCAGTCGACAAACCAATGGGAGACGTCACAGTGACTACGTCCACTTCCTATATACAGTCTATGTGTAAAACCACAACTTGGCTTCTCACTATAACATGTTAATTAGTGAGCTTTAGAGATGGCGGGAATTTTTTTACTTTTACCTTTTGGACAGAGATAGGCTAGCTGTTTCCCCCTGTTTCTAGTCTTTATGCTAAGCTAAGCTAACCAGCTGCTGGCTCCAGCCTCATCTTAACTGCACAGACATGAGAGTGGTATCAATCTTTTCATCTAACTCTTGGCAAGAAAGCTAAAAACAAAGTGCATTTTATTGAATTATTCCTTTAAACATGCTCATCTTCTTTTCAAGTCAATTCAATGCTATTTGTATCTAACGTGTTTCTTTTCTGCCCCTCAGAGTCAAGGAAGTTCCTCCTCCACCAAAAAGTGAGCACTTGGCTTCTTAATTTTAACTGTTAAAAAAAAAAAGCAAAGTCACAACTTGTATGCCAGAACAACAGAATGACATCCAGGCATAGTATTATATAATATATTAATAGTACATCAGCACAGCAACGAGTGAAGCACGGCTCATTTGTTCATTCTAAATGCATCTTATCACAACCTGATGGAAACACCGCAGGGAGGTAAAGCGTGACTGAAACGACAATGATGAAAGAGATAAGAAGAGCAAACTGTTCACTAATGTTTTTGTTGTAATTTGACAGCGTTGGTGTGAGGCTGGCAGACAGACACAAACACAATATTCATTAACACACCCTAGCGGCCCAGGACTAATGATTGTTTTATGAACCTTGCAAACACCGCCAACAGCTCAGCTCCTATAGCAACAAATATGGGTGTGAAAACATTTATCCCAATGTTGTGAGTTACAACATTGACATAAATGTTTTTCACACCCACGTTTGATTAAGGCACAGTCACAACTTGTAACCATGTCCTAATCTGGCTGACTCATGCTGCTAGATTAACAAACTGCAGGGTGTTTTGGTATGATGTTCCACATTAGAAGGCTAAAAACAACACAGACTCAAAGACTGTGACGTCTTTTAGAAAAGCTGTTTTTACAAACCGAGTGTTTTTAGTGCACGCAGTCTGAAGCTGTCGAGACATGACATATTTTTAGTACATTTAGTACGATTCAACACAAATTATAGAGGAATATGAGATTAAAAAAACTCATCTCATTTTAATTTCCCTTCTCATCTCACTGCTTCTAATGTTTTCTTCTCCTCTCCTCCCCTCTTCATACCACCTCATTGCATCTCATCTCTTCTTCTCACACCGCATTATTTAATATTTTGTCTCATATGATCTCATCTTCTCACTTTAAATTGTTTTATCTTTTTTTTCTTCTCTTTTCTTTTCATTTAATCTCATATCATCAAACCTTTTCTTCTTCTTCTTCTTCAATCAAATCTTCTCTTCTCTTCTCATCTCATTTTGTATCGTCTCTTTTCATCGCAGCTTACTTTCTCACCAGTGTAAATCTCATTTAAACTAATTTTATGTTCTTGTGTAATTTCAACTCATTTTTATCATTTCATTTGATCTAATCTATTTTATTTTATCTAATCTCATTCCAAATCGTTCTTTTTTTTCTTTTTTCTTCTTTCGTCTTCCATCTCATCCCTTCTCATCTCATCTCATTGAATCTCATCTCATCATCTCTGTCTGTGCAGAGGAGCCTGACGTTCGCACCAGGAAGATTGTGAAGGTGGTGACTCAGACGATGGTCAACGGCAAAGTGGTGGATGAATCCAGCGAGGTGGAGCAGATCGAGGAGACCAAGAAATAAAAAAAAGAGGAAAAGGGAGGGAACTTTAGCAGAAGATGACACAGGGATAACAAAAAGAGAGAGAGAGGGAGAACAGTGTCAGCATATCACACACGAGCTGTGGAACATCATTTATTCTTCTCAACAGAGAAAATATTGTTTCGAATAGGGAATTTTTGGGGGGATTTGCTCGACTATGAATGTTTTGTTTTTAGAGAAATGTTTTCCCCACAGTGGAATTTGATCAGTTCTTTATGTCTGGAGAAAATGCCACAAACATATAATATGTCCAGTACTGCTGTAGCTATGCATGCTTATACCAATTAGAATAGAGATGTGTCTGTGTTTTTGTGTTGACTAACCATCTTCATTCTGTTTTACTAGGTTGATAAAATGCTGTGTACAAGATATTTATTACTTAGTGTGCAGTTTATTTTAGTAAATGTAATACATACCTTTACTCCTTTTACAAGAATATCATTCAATTGTCTTTGCTGTTTTTGTGTACTTGTCTAAATAAAGTTTCTTTAATCCATGGCATATCTACCCGTGTGTTCTTATGTCACTCAGAATAAACATTTGATGGCTTTTATACTGAAATCAGGAAATGTTTACCATCTTAGGTTAGCATGTTAGTGTGGTTTTGATAATTAGCACTAAATACAAAATGCAACTGAGGCTGATATCATTTGTTTGGCAGGTAGTATTGGACAAATTGACATTTTGACCTGATGGACCACCAAATTCAGTAAAATTCATCCTCTGGGGACCAGGAATGTCAGTACAAAATATGATTGCAATCTATATCCAATAGTTGTTGAGATATTTCTGTCTAAACCAAAGTGTTGAACCGACCAATAGACCGTCCTTGCCATCTTATCGTTTGTGTGTGGCTAAAAAACGCAGGAATAAAAAAATAAAAAACTGTAAAGATACTAACTTTAGCTTTTCACAAAGAGAAAATGTATACCATATACATTTTTAATTTTGCAGTTCTCTACATAAATGATGCCAAAGTGCAAGTGGTAAAATAATACATTATTTCTTTCTTTATGTCTTCTGAAGGTTTGGGATGTTTAGCAGTATTAGTTTGTACAGTGCATGCGTGTGAAAGAAATGAGTGGACATTTAGTTTGTCAAAGATTATTCACACATCTTTCTTTTCAACTTTGTTTTGTCATGTTTTGTTGCTTGATCATCACAAAACCTGAGTTGGGATTTCCTGTAATGAATCTTGTAAACCTCCAATGATAAAAGTAAAAAAAAGCAAGGGATGAAAAAAGAGAGAGAGAGAAGATGATATCAAAAGAAAACAGAGCTAAAAAGGAGGGGAACATTTGCTTTATAATTAGTGCTGTTCCTCCCCACAGTTATTATGAGGGTGGACACATCTGTTGCCATTCAGGTTAGGTGTGAAGTAATGTCTCTATCAGCCTGTAGCGCTTTCATCAAAGACAGCTCCTGTAATACATGAGGTGAACATTACTATGATGAGCTGTCAAATTATCAAAACAGTGTTGTTGTCTTCATGTTTGGCTTTTACACGCAGGTTCACTTTTTCTCTGTTCCACTTGAGAGACTCTAATATATCTGATGATGATCCCTTAATAAGCAGGTTCTACATGAGCACACACTTTGTCATGAGATAACAACCCCACTGTGACTTCCATCAACCCTATAATTTAGGGTCATGACTTTTTGGACCGGGGTCACCGTGCTCCAATAATCCTCATGAACAAAAGCCAACGCCTTGTTGTCCCTCCCCAGACCTTGTGATAAAAAGCAACGTCTGCAGTTTAAAGAGCAGTTATGAGTTGTCAAACACCCTTCGGCAGATTCCAGGTCGGACGACTCAATAGATTCATAAAAAGACAGACAAACAGTCAGAATGAGCGCAAACAAAGAGACAGGTGGTCAATAAAGTTAGCAAGAAGAAACAAGAAATGTCTCACACTGATGCTCTGTGATCATAGTACAGGTAATTTAACAAGTAACAGCACCATTTATTATTTTAACGCTTTGCACATCTATCCTTTTAACCAACTGACGCATGATATGTAATGTAAAGGTGTCTATTTTAGATAATGCCCTCCGCACCCCTTTAAAGAGTACATATCATGCTCATTTCCAGGTTCATACTTGTATTTTGGGTTTCTACTAACACGTTTACATGCTTTAATGTTCAAAAAACACATTATTTTTCTCATACTGTCTGTCTGATTTTACACCCGTATTCACCCTGTGTCTGAAACGCTCCGTTTTAGCTCCTCTTTAAGACCCCCTCCAGAATAAACCCATTCTGCTCCGATTGGTTTATGAGAAAAATATGGTGCACCTTTGCAAAAGTAGTTCTCAAGCTGTAGGCGATATATTCTAATGAGCCTGCATGTGACATAGGAAGGGGAGCCAACGCCTTTTATATACACAGTCCACGGTATTCCGGTTTCCCTTTTAGAATGACAAATACAGATTATACCTGCAGGTATGGAGAGCTATTAGATCTCGTGCTGGCGCAGAACGTAAGTGGTGTTTGGCCGTCGGCTGTAGTCTTTGCGGTGCGTTTGAGTACAACTATTGGCCAAGACACAGGCGACGTGAACAGTCGACCTTCGCCTCTGCTTGTTCCCTGATGTAGGTTTGGTGTATCTGGGCCTTTAAAAGAACAATTTCCCTCAAGTGGAAAGTATTTGTTGAGTAATGAATGCCAAAATCCTACCACTGAGAGTGAACCCATGACATAAAACATGCCTTTCTCAGTAGGACTAACAGAATTTAGGACCTTCATTGTTTATTACAATACAAGATACAGACACTCATTTCTGAAACAAGGAAAACTGCACTGGGAACAAATTCAATCATCTCACTCACTTAGCATCCAATCACCTTTTTTCTAGTTTGTAATGAATAAAGTCTTGAAGACTGAGACTGAATACAAGATCAATTGCACATAATCACATAGAGATTTACAAACCTTGATAAATATTGAGACAGCAAGTTTACATTGTTGGCAACAATAGTTTGTTACAACATGTATTCTTGGTGCAGGTACCTATTGTTTCCTAAACAATAGGTTTACGGAGGGAATTCCTGGAAAGAGCTGCAGAAGTCCTACAGTCACATAGATCCATCTGGTAACTCAAGTTAATATTTATTTAGAATACATAGAAATTTGTTGAATTGTACACTTATCTGCCATTTATAATCACACAGGAATACATATTTTCAGGTTCAGCTGACCTGACCAGTGAATTCTCTCTAGATTAGCTAGAAATTAATTGGAAAATGTTCGAACTGAACACTTTTTCTAATTGATCTTTTACAAAAAAACTAAATTGCAGTAATATCCTGTTCTCTCTGGGAAATAATAGCAATAAAAAAAGGGTTAAAACAGTTTTCTTAATAGTCTATTTAATGACATGTCTTTATTAATATGTTGATGTTGTGTTCAGTTTTATTTTGCAGTGCTTCTCCTGTAGATCACATTCATGATCCACAAGAAGTTTTCTTGCATCTTTTAAAAGACAGCAGGTAGAGTACACAGGCAGTCACCTTCTGTCTTTCCTCTGTTTTCTCCACAGAGAGAGAGAGCGAGAGATAATGACGACATGGTGAGTAAGAGACAAGACAGATCATTGGATTAAGCGGTGTTTCAAAAACAAGCACACCTCCAGATATCCTCCCAGTTCAGACGCTGCATTCGGGCACCATTTAATCCAGAGTCATATTTTTCTTTCTGCTTTCTCGTGTTGTTCCTTTATTGGTTATGTGAACAAAAACAGGGTGACATTCTAAAAGTACTACGAAAATCCCCTAAATCAGATCAAATCCCATCCCCACCCTGAGCCCACAGTCACACACACAATAGCACCAATTATCTTTCAATTATACTCCGCTCTGTTCATTCACCTGTTTATTCTGAGAGACGGCTCCAACATGAACCCCATGCACTTTGAGAAACAGCACTGAAATACACCTCTTCCACTAGTAGAGCACCGGCATCTCACACCATCTGCATGATGAATAAAGAATGTAACGTAAAATAGAAACTTATACTAGTAGAGTATTTTAAAAAATCAAGTTATTGTTACCAATGTGATCAGCTGTCACTGAATTAAAGGGAGTTTATCAAATAAGTAATTTCATCAACATCAATTGATCAAAGATGAAAATTATTGACTATTAATTTAAACTATGATTAATTTATTAAATGGTCATTGTACAACTACTTTAAGTGGACTTAAAGTAGTTATAATAGGTCTTCAAGCTCAGTGTTCAATGTGCTTTGACTGCCTTCTAGTGGACAGATCTTGATGTAGCTATTAATATACAATTTACTCAGTAAAGGCAGCAATTGCAGACATTCACAATGTGCAATTTTATATAAGGACGTGTGTTTAAATAGTAATGTCTATTATTTCTGGTTGAATGCAGAGGCATGATACAGTCTGCTAAAAACATATATCCCTCAGAGACTTCAAATAATAAAAAAGTGACAGTATGAAAGGAAAGCCACCTGCTTGATAGACAGATATAACTCAATAACACTAGTTATTTCTTATTAGTAATGAGTAATGCGCAGATTTTTGTCACTTTAACCTAGCTTTGCTGTAGAGAAGACCATTAAAAGACCTTAACTCCTAACTCTGGTATTTTCCAGACGCGGGGTGTTTGAGTTGAGACTCACCAGACTCAAGCAGATAAATCCACTTATATTCTTACCTCAAGCTTGTAGTCTATTTTCGTGAAAACAGTCTGGGATTTACCAGCTAGTCTGAGTCTGCACTAAATGTGAGGCTAAATGTAACTTCTTTGTTTTGGTGTTCTGATGTTTTGTTGTTGTTGTTATTGTGTGATTATTTCTCTCCATTCAAAGTGATGCCAATGTAATAGTTTCCTTTACTGTTCGTCATGAAATCCAAGAATATGACAAGAGGCTAAATCATGAAAGAAGTATAAAAGATTGTTTGAGTTTAGCTGTTTTGAATTGCTTATCACAGTCTCTTTTCCACTAAGGTCAAACAGTTGATCCCATCACAGCTAAGCTAGTTTACAGGCAGACTGACTCTACACCCTTTACACACTGTCCCGCCAACCAGTGTCATCACCCACAGAGATTATCCACGATCCCTTGTTACACATTCCCCGTTTCACAACCGGGATGCCTCTAAAAATTAGCAAGTGATTTATTTTGAATTCTACATACATTTCAGAAGAAATTTGACCATAGAAAAAGAGTAAATTTAAGTAAACCTGAGACGTTGAAACAGAAAGAAGAAGAAAACATCACATAACATGGTTGGATGTTGCTGCACAATATAGGTGTCATGATCATTTTCATGGTGTTGGGTAAAAAGTGTAGGCAAAAGGCCAAATCAATCAATCTAGCATGCTTCTGTCTGAATAATAAGTGAGTCCACATCATACTATAATGTCTTCTATATGGGGTTGGCAGCCTTTAATCCTCCCTGGTGTGATTTCACGTCTCAATAATAAGCTCATAAATGCTGCAAAGAGTGAAGTAATTCAAAATGTTTCAAATGCATTTTTTGGAAATTCTTGGAATAAGTTGATTTGAGTCACAACAAGTCCAATAAAATATTACTGTTCTGTCGTGTAGAAATGAAAATAGACTAGATAGCAGCTTTTTCTTTGCTCCTTGTATCATCTTTGTCTTTTTTCCGAGCAGGCTTCCCTGTTTTGACTGACTGTCCTCCATGAAGTAGCCTAAGCCAGGACGTCAGGTGCATTATATTGGTTTACAGTAATACCTGTTGGCTTTAGTGCATTGCTTTCCAGCTTGTTGCACAACACCAACAGGATTACACACCAACTATAGAAACAAACCAAACACAATCTGTCTTTCTGCCTCTCTCAGTCCCTCATGGCCAGCCATCTTGCTTCTCCCTTCACTTCCCTAAGTTGACAACATTTTAACCTATTTGGTGATGATTTGGTGATGATTTGATACGACCTTTGACCCTTGACCCCTGGAGCACACTAACAGGTGAGTTTGTATAACAGGACTAAAGGTCTCTGAACATCAGACCACCAGTAAGCGTATTACTGCTCAGTGTGTATTGTGTTGGTTTTGTCTGCATTCTCATGAGCTCAGGAGGGATCACAGCCGCTTACATAGCCAAAGTGCAACATGTGCTTTTGAGCTTTATGCTTTATTTGCTAACTACTAAAGGGATTTATATACAATCACTTGTACATGTTTTGAAAGTGAACTTCTGTACAGCACAAAAAGGACAAAAATCCACTGATATTGTTTAGAAAAATATCTTTTATTTGACCTTTCAAAGCAGCAGAAACATTATCCTTGGATAAACACTGGATGAACACAGAGTGATAGAGGAGGAAATGGATCAAAAGATGTGAATCTTGGAATCCTGGTTGGACATATGCAGGTATTTCTCTGTCTTCGCTTCATTTGTTTCTAATGTTTTTCCTCCTCTCATCCTTTTTTATTTTTCGCGTCTGTCCATTCACATTATCACTCTCACATACAGACCGTTTATACACTCTTTCATTCTCCCTCTTCTTGCTTTCAAGCCTCCTAGACTGCAACTAGCTGGCTGCTCTCTCTCTCTCTCTTTCTCTCTTTAGCAGGCTCCAGACTGCAGGACGGGCTGGAACTCTCCGGCCATGCAGACGTCTTCCTGTTTCTGACGCACGACGCGCTGGATGGCTGGAGGCAGGCCGCGGGGGTTCCTGGAGAAGATGATGGCGTAGCCGTCCTCGCAGCTGCCGTCCTCCTTCAGGGTGCGGCAAGCGTAGGTGATGGCGTAGTTGTCGTAGTCGGTGTCGATCACCCAGTAGTTGTCACCTGGTTAGAGAGGAAGGGGAGAGGTTAGGGAGTGTGAAGAGGAACGAGGAGGTATAAGAGGGGTGTGATGGAGGATATGTGTGCAGAGCTTACCTCCACTGGACAGGTAGCTGGCCAGTCCCTGGTAGTTCATGAACATCTTGCCGGGGGTGGAAGGGTCGGGGACGGAGTACTGGGCGGCCATGTCAGCACACACAACCCAGAAGCTGCAACATGGTGATACAAACACATGTTAGTGTCAAGGTGAACAATGTACAACAGTCTTTGGCTTATATTATTGACCTTTTCTTGCAATTACAGAAACTTGTAACCATGTAAACCTCAGAAATTGCAAGTATTAAAGGCATATTCATACAGTAAATTTTACAATTTCTCCGAATAAAGCCTAGATTACATTCGGTCCACGCCATAAGCGCTTAAATCGGCTGGACTTAAGTTTGTTTGTTACACATTCCTGAAAAAAAAATCTCTTCATTTCTTTCTAATCCTCCATAATCCAGGGAAAGCCTGGCTGCTTCTAGAAAATTACACCTGCTCCTAACTGCTGACCCTGGAAACTGAATATTTATCGTAGACAGTCAAGAAGGTCTTTGTGACCAAACTGACCCTTTACCTTGGTTTTGCTATTCATTTATGTAATTGTATCTGTAGATAATGAGATAAATAAGGCAGGGTAAGTACAAAAACTCTCTGGCCTCTCTGACTTACCCAAACAGAGTGACACGTCCTTTGGAGGAGGCGGTCATGGAGCCGTCATCGTCGATGGTGTACTCAGCTGAGATGTTGTCCTGCAGGAACAGGCCCTCTGGATCTTTCTTCTGCAGCGCGTACCACTTTCCTGCATACTGCGATGAAGACGATAGACACTCAAACACTCAGAAATTATTTTACTTTACTTTTTTCAACATGCATGCTGTCTGTGTGTTTCAATTCACTCACCTTCTTGGGGTCAAAGTCCTCTTTGACTGTGAAACTGTCAACGACGCAGGAGGCAGACAGACAGCGCTCGACGCAGGACAGCAAGACCACCAGCAGGGCCAGCTTAGAGGATCCCATTCTATAATGAACATACATATCAGTGTATTATGACCAGAAACAGGCCTCAGGTCTCAGGACAAAATAGTCCACCATCCTTGAACTCTTGTATAATATACAATAAATGCACCAACAGTATATTGTACCATTTGACATGAGATAAAGAAAATAGCACCCTTATGTGACATCCTAAAACATGCTTACTCTGGGTTTACAGAAAGTTCTTAACTTCACAGTGCACTTTCAGAAAACTCAATCTCAGATATCTTTTGCCGATCGCTACTGATACAAGTTGAAGAAATCCCCAAACAAGTAGAGGTAAAATGAGTAAAACATCAGTGTCTTACCTGTTTTGAGTCAAAGAAGCAACAGTAATTCAAAATGTACTACTGTTCGGGGTTATCCACCAGGTTGGGTCTAGTTGGTCTGGGTGTGTGAGGCAGCTTTTATATACTCACTCCACAGACGAGCTTATGGCTGATTTTCATTGCTGGGAACTAAATAAGGTGCTTAAATCTAGAGGTAATCCTGTTGGGTTGAAATACTTACCATAATCTGGCTTCTTCGTTGAAACCTGCCCAAGATTTACTATAAAGACAATTAGACCTTTATGTAACTGACTGGAAGCAAAACATAACAGGCACATGCATCACTGAGCAGAAACAGGTGCATACACATAATCTGACTTTAAATGCACACATGGCATTGTTTGAGTTTACTCAACTGTCTAACATTTTAAGTATCTGTTGAAATAAATTGCTGTTACACGAAATAGAATCTGCAACAGGAAGGAGGAAAATGCCTACAGGGTAACAAGAGAGACTTTTGAGCTTTGTTCTCTGATATTTGGCTTATTAAGAAAATAATCATATGATTTATACACACCTTAAAAATTATTTTGTAAATGCAAGTATCTGCATCACAATTATTATATAAGGAAGACGTTTTGCGCCAATCAAAAGGGTTAGATGCCACAATACCAATATTCACAACATGTAACAGGAAAGAGATTTTCATTGTTTGATTTGGCAGGTTATAGTGCTGTCATTTTTGCAGACAAAACAAAAAAATATATAAAAAGTCAAGTCTGAAATGAAAAAGCTGTTTCCAATAGAGCGTTTCTGATAAGATTTATTCAACACTGGGTATATGTAGATAAAGATGGAACACCGCATAAATGAAAGTTTTAATTTCCGCCTAACAAAACTGTACACTTTTAGAATGAATATCCCTTTGGAATGATGCAGTTGCAGCCCAAAACCTCTGCAAGTTTAAGGCACTTTGTGTATCCATCCAGTGATTTGTTGCGACAACGATTTGGAATCGAAACCAATAACTGTGTATTTTGTATTGATACTGAAACTACTGATCATTTATTTTTTCATTGTATGATTTCTGGAGCTTTATGGCTATAGATATACATGACTGGCTTTTCCCAAAGTTTCTCATGTGGGAAACTTCTCTCAAAAGGACATTGTTTATGGACTTGTCATGGACAATAACAAAGATGACTTTCTGGTGAATAACATTCTCATTCTTGGAAAATTTTATTTGCACAAATCCAAGTATATGAAAGTGAAACCCTAGGTTTAATGTGTTTCATTCTGAGTTTATTTCTTACATAAAAGCCCTTAAAGTCATGAAATGCATTGAAACTTCTTAGTATAATAGAAGAATATGAATTACAGGTACAGCCCTAGCCCCTAATTTAATTAATTACTATTTTCATGCATAATTTTACATATATTAAAATGTATCTGTTCCTGTTCTGTTTGCACCTTGTCCTTTTACTCTAATGCAGGGGTCAGCAACCTTTACTATCAAAAGAGCCATTTTAGGCAACAAAAAAAAAAGAAGAAAACAATCTGTCTGGAGCCGTAAAACATTTGAGCATTGTGATGAAGGTAACACAGCTTATAGTCTAAGTATATAGTATATACTGTAAGTCTAATGCAGTGAGGGCCAAAGTGCAAATGTACTACGGAGTATTAGGGTCACATTGAGGGAAAAACATCTGAGATTTCCAGGATAAGGTCATAATATTACAAGAAAAAAGTCGTAATATTACTAGAATAAATTCAGAACTTTACGAGAAAAAAAGTTGTAATATTATGAGAATAAAGTCATAACTTTACGAGAAAAAAAAGTTGTTATATTACGAGAATAAAGTCATAACTTTATGAGGAAAAAAAGAAAGTAACGCGTAAAATTACTACTTTATAATATTATGACTTTATTCTCGAAATCTCAGATTTATTTATTTTTTCCTCAACTACCTAATACTCAAAAAACATTTTTTAAAATCCACAGGGAGCCACTGGAGAGGGGCTAAAGAGCCTCATGTGGCTCTGGAGCTGCAGGTTGCTGACCCCTGCTGTAATGCAATGATCTATGAGCCATGTTGTTTGTAAATTTGAATTTGTTCAATAAAAAAACAAAGTTTAAGGCACTTCCGCATTGGCTTCACTTTTCAGACCCGGATGTTGCCCGCTGATGGTAGTCATGGAGATGTGTTACAAGAACTGGAGCACAAAACAGTGAAGGTAAGCCATAATTCATGGTTATGGCTGTATAAAGTAAAAAAAAAAAATTATCTTCTTCGGCTGCTGGTTCAAGACTTATACAGTTGGAAGCTGTAGAGTCTCAGTTTTCATAATGACATGTCGTCTGTGCAGTTAGTTCGCATAAAGTAGCTACATCGCTAGCACTAATTAGCACCGTTAGCTTGTTTTTGTGCTAATGGTGTTGAAATTGTGGTTCGTTTAGATACAAATGTTTTACGTGAGCTTATAGCGGAGTTTCTTGAATGATGAATGTGTTTCCACATGTTGAACGTGTCTTATCTGGTACTCGTTCAAGCTAAATTTTATGCTAAATTGTGACGTCAGCTATAAATGACGTCATCTTATATTATAATGAGGTCATTGCTTAGAGTTGTTAGTTCATTACATGCACATTGTGCCACAATAAGTTCTCTAGAAGTGCTTACAATAAGCAAAACGCCTAAAACTTGTAGTGGAGAGTTGTCTTTCCTTAATTCAATTAAAAAAAGTAATTATGTAAATGCATAACATAATTTACACACCAAAAAAACTGACAATAACCTGATATTTTCAGGTGGAATTTCATTAATTCATTCATTCTCACTGTGCAATATAATTTTCCACTTGTGCAATTTTGTTAATAGTCTGTTTATTGTCAATACTGTATATACTGCTCTTATTTTTATACTACCATCTATTTTGGTTCATATTTTGTTGAACTTTGTTTAGCTCTTTTTCACTGTGTTAGCTGATGCATCTTGTTTTTTTCACTATCCCCTTTGCTGTTGTACACTGCAAATTTCCCCACGGCAGGACTAATAAAGGAATATCTTATCTTATCTTATATATATTGCAGTCTTACATGTACACACACATATAAAAATACATATACTGTTGCTGCAAAAGTTATACTGCAGGATTTAAATATTTGGTAAATTCAGCACAGTTTAAGGCTAAGAACATTATCCCACAACACTTGAGAGAGTAAACAGAACTGGTCTAGACCTACCTGATTATTTTCTCTTCTTGTGGTTGAGCAATCAGTGTAATAATCCTCTAAGAAGTAGCCTGTAAGCTGTCCAAACTTTCCAAATAGTGGGATGATCCGCTTATAATAACATCAACACTCATAACAGAGTTAGGTAAGGTTTTACAGTATACACCATACTATGTTTGAGAAGGCTTTTACCACAGAAAAGACCACATGGGAAACCAATATTAAATGTAAAGACAAAAAGAGAAGTGGAAGTCAATATAACTATAACTTTGTATGCATGAATGTTTTCTCACTCTCTCTTTTGTGAACTAATGAACTCTCCTTTCCCGGATTAACCCCGGTCACATGAGATTACTGCTGGCATAACACTGTACATCATGTCATAACATCTAAAGTCGTCTTCATGTGTAGCTCTGTTCCTCTTTTATGCATTTTTCTTTGCTTAATTAAAGTTCTTTAATCTGTTGTTTTTACACACAAAATAAAATAACAAGTTAATAACTGCAGAATCACCCCACACTGATAGTAAACAGTCTCCTCAGTGAGGATACACACAGACAAGCCAATCAAGACAATCTATTTTTTCCGCTGACTGTAATCCTATTGTTTGGCCTGAAATCGACCTGTAATGGACTTACTATACACATTTCTATATAGAGATTTTACTTTCCTAAATGTAATTAATAATGAAATGCCACTCTGACAAACTAATCCTGTGACCCTACCTCCATTCTTGAAGTTGTTTACTGTAAAGAAATTTGTGATTGATGCTGAGTACTTATAAAAACATTTATATAAAGTAATTTTTGATCTGAGGACACCTGAGGCCCCAAAGGTGGCTTCATCGACAGCATGCTCCAAGCCTTATCGTGATCATCCTTTGAATTTGATTGGCTGATAACTCAGATAGACCCGGGACAAGGCTAACATAACGATTACACCCTCTGCTGACCATCGAGACGATTGTATTTACATCTATTTAAGCACTGTCACGTTTTGGGACTGAACATGCTTACGCTGCCTAAAACCTTAAGCTTGTACTGAACATCCCATTCACAAAACATGGAGGCCTTTCCTGGTATTTGGGGTTTTGGCCTTTTGTTTGGTACATTGTGATGTAATAAAAAAGGGTGAGATGCTAAGACAGCTTTTAGGCCTTGGGCTGTAAAGGATTACGAGGATCTGACTTAAAAAAAACGTATTTCCACGTTTTGGTCACATCCAGCCACAAAGACAGAGCTTCCTTCTGTATTGAGTCTTCGAACATATCCATAACACTGTGTGCTATAATTTAAATATGCACACTGAATGTTTACATTTACATCTGTCATGTAATATTGTCTCTTTGCTAGGCAGCCTTAGGGGGTTAAATTGCCGACCATGAACCACAATGCCTGGTTCCTGTCCAGTCATTCCTCATTTACTGTCAGCTATAATAAAGACATAAAATTCCCCCCAAAATGATGGTAAATGGACTTGGACTTATATAGCGCTTTTCTAGTCTTTCGACCACTCAAAGCGCTTTACACTACATGTCAGCATTCACACACACATTCATACACTGATGGCAGATGCTGCTAAGGTGCCAACTTTGCCCATCAGGATCTAATCTAAATACTCATTCACACACCGATGGCTATGCCTTCGGGAGCAATTTGGGGTTAAGTGTCTTGCTCAAGGACACATCGACATGTGACCTGGAGCAGCCGGGGATCGAACCACCGACAGGTGGACAACCTGCTCTACCCTGAGCCACAGCCACCCCATATGACATTATGATAAACTATAAGGAGAGTATGATGGATGTCCGCTTGTGTTAACATATGCATTGATTATCATGTATTCTCTCTTCAGGACCAGGGGTGTGTGAGAGCTTTAATGTGTACAGGTGCTACGATGTGGATCTGCTGCCATCTTGTGGTGAATGTCAGCATTGCAACTAGTAAGTATTTACTTTTTTTACTAATAATTATTAAGTCTAGTAGAATAGAAGTGATGTACAACACTGAATTCACATTAGCTGGCAACACTCACATGTCCATATGTATAATGAAACAGTTATTGGTCCATCTATTATGTGTGTACAGTGAGTGATGGTTGAGTGACAAGTGGACAGCCAGTGGGCACTCATTTAATTTAAGAATTTATTCAGTGTCAACAGACTAATCAAACATATTCAGCTGAAAAAAGTCAAACATCCACATTAAACTCAATGTGGTCCTTATGGTATGATAAAGAGATTGGGTAACAAGTAGGAAATATTTCTGACTGTGATTAGTTTAGCCCCACCTGCTGGCAGCAGAAAATAGTGTGGTTTTAATGGTACTGAGAAATAGCTCTGGGTTAATTCATGACATAATAATTATAGGTTGTTGGTGTTATTTATCATGATTCTACCATTTAAGGTCAGTGGCTGGATAAAATAGTTTTTAAATGTTTTCTTTGCACTTGGCTCCAGAGGGCTTTATGTGGGGAAAGCCTCACACTCACATCAAGTGTCCTGAGTGTGGGAAAATATCAGTACACATGCCCAAAGCTGTTGTACCAACCTAGATTATGTTCTACAGCACACATTTGAACGTCAACCTTTTGAAGAAAAACTTGAGATTAAACACCTCAGTTCCCACCAGCTGTGCAATATTGTTGTTATAAACCAAACTTCTGGTAAAAAAAATAATCACAGATTTAACGTGGAGTGGTTCTCCACGTTAAAAGAGAATGTCTAACTGCTAGTTTGACAGAGAAGATGCTTTTTTTTTTCCAGAGAGGATGCGATCTGGTCAAGATTCAAGAACAGACTTTCAGAATCTCAAGCATCTTTCTGAGAGGATTACCAAACATGAAAGCAGCAGGACAACGCAATAAAATTGGGCTTACTCTGCAGAGCGAACACATAGCTACCCAAACTAACATACCTACACGGGGAACTGAGCAGTGTAGCAGCAAGTTGAAGAGAACCGGTAGTGTCCATTCTGATTATCACCTGTGTTAAACTGTGGGAAATGTGAAATAGCGCATAAACTTGTGTTATTTTTCACATTTTGCATCTGTCAAACACACACTAAAATAACAATTGCAAAAATAGATCCAATTTATCTCCATGTTTCTAAATCTGAATTATTTCTGTAAAGAACACATCAAACATACACTCTTATCTAAGTGACCAATCTAAATCACTATGCCCTCCCTCACTCACTCATTCTCTGTCGTACACACACACACACACACACACACACACTCTGGACCTGCCGTAATCTATTATAGTGGAAGCAGATTATCTCTTTGACCTTTTTGTTTAAGGTGTTTATGGAACCTTATTATAGAGAGGTCCTCCCTGCTCTGAATGAAAGGATTAACTTTCTAACAGAAGCACAAAACATC
The DNA here is from genome assembly GCA_916701665.1 of Sebastiscus tertius. Classification (NCBI taxonomy): domain Eukaryota; kingdom Metazoa; phylum Chordata; class Actinopteri; order Perciformes; family Sebastidae; genus Sebastiscus; species Sebastiscus tertius. Next base: position 161,906 of record CAKAOH010005790.1, read on the forward strand.
TCTCTTTTTCCACTTTGTGTCCGTGTGTGTCACTGACAGTAGCCTACTATGTCATGAATGTTAAATTAGTGTCTAGCTTCTAGCTGGCTTTACTCCCTCAGCCTTCTCAGGATATCATTGGCCATCAGTCTCTTAAATAATGACAGTCATTGCTGTGGAAACTCAGAAAGGCACTGCAGGTAGACTTGCACGTGGAGAAAGATGGAGAGTTGGGGTGCTGAGATAATCAGCTAGTGTCCTAACTAAATAGGGCTTATGCCAGAGGAGGCCTTGTTTAATAAGGACTTAAAGAGCTTGTACAGGTAGACCTGCATGTGTGAGAGAGACAGTCAGAAACAGTATACTCTGTAGAGAATGCATAACACATTTAAAAATAATATGGAAGACCTAGGATAAACTATGTCTTCCATTTTATTGTTCAGTTTATTGTTTGTTGTCTACAGCATACTAAAAATACTTAGTTTAGTTTAGAGTCGAAACTAAAAATACTCATAAATCTAGAATTTTCTCATACATTTCCGTATCTCTATCATTCATTAAATAGAAAATTTATTGGAAATACAGGGTTTACTACATTTTGATCCCTCTCTCTTTAAGAGTACACGTTATCAACTTTTTATTGAATTTGTCACATGAAAATCGTTGTACACTAGGCACCATAGATAAAGATTCATGCACATACAAACAGCATTTAACACAAACTATACACATATCACCATTGCCAAAAAAACCCCACTAGATAATGTGTGTAGGTCTTCTTACATTCTATTAAAGTGAAAAGGTGGATTCAAAAGAGAACCAGTGATGCCCACGCTTTATGAATTACAGCTTTATGATCTTTCTATGAGAGCAATATCCAGATTTCTCTTATTTTTTTCATTTTTTTCACAAGTTTAACAATTGTATTGGGGGTGTTATTCTTGTCTGCTTTTAGAGTGTAAATTGGCCAAGCCAAGATAATCTAGATTTGTTATCATGGCTGGGTGACATGGCCAAGATATTCTATCCCGATATAGGTAATTTCATATCTCGATAAAGATATATAGCACGATAAAGCATGTTTTCTGGTAATTCAAATAAATAAGTAGTCTATATGAAATAACCACATGGTAAAGCCTATTTTTGTGTACTCCTGTGTAAATATAATACTTGACAAATTAAAAAGTACTGAGTATCCCATTTTAAAAACTTGAGTGCAAAATGAACATAACAGTTTTATGTGAAATTCTAAAGAAAAAATGAATAAATTGCGATAGAAATGATATAGAAAAATATATACAATGGACATTTGTATATCATTTTGACGATATATATCGTCATATTGCCTTGCCCTATTTGTTATATTTATTTCCAACTTCATTTTGTTTTGTGGTTGTTTGCTGATTAGCTTCATTGTTAGCTTTGTGTACATTTATTTAAGACTAAGAAAGCTATACACATTTAGATATACATATAAATGATTCATTTTCAAATGTGTGTTAAAGAATTGCTAATTGGATGTAACCCTTAAATTGAAAATTCAGTGCAGTGAAAAATAGAGGGATATGTGTTGTTGCTTTTGTGTGAAATTTTGTATATTTTCCTGCAGATTTATTTGATCTATCTGTACCGTTACAAAGGTTCCTGCATGCACTGAAGCATAGCTGGAGTATCTGGCCCACATATCCGTTACTAGATGATCAGCTGACAAGTTTAGCATAGGCAGATCCCTGCTAACCTTCAGCACTATCTGCTGATGACAGATGGATTGTTTGGATTCAGCCCTCTGCCTTCTCCTCGGGGAACTCCCTCACTCAGTCCGTTCATCCCGCTAACAAGGGGGATTAATTTGACCTGCATTTGAATGTGTCCACTTCTGTTTTCCCCCTTTGTGTGTAATACCTGGGTACGATTTCTTTTTTCTTTAGGGGGGATTAACTGGATAAACCGTGTGCTTTGTTTTGCTTATTCTTTTTTCTTTTATTTCTATTCAGAGAAGTTGGAAGTAGCTCGTTCAGGGGAAGTGTTGGACCGAGCGGGAGCTCCGTCACTGAGCCGAAGAGGGAGAAGACAGGAACATTTGGGAGACTAGGAGGAAGAAGAAGAAGGAACCATGAGTGTGCAAAAGGAAGACGTGGAAAAGTTCCTCCAGGGAAACCCTGCATTTGCTAAACAGTACTTTGCAAAGAAGATGAGCCCTGCCTCCATAGCAAAGGTATCAGGACTCCCAGAAAAACAGATTGACTTCACCCAGTTCCAGGAGCTCAGCCAGGTAAATGTCATTATTTCACTACTTGTTTATTAAGAAAAAATGAGCAGGTAGACCAAACTTTGCCATAGTTGTGTGCAGCCTGAGTTACCCATCATACATCTATCCATATATAATATAACATCTGGCAAACTTCTGTACTTATTATGAAGATCCTAATCTTCTCAACAGAAAACTAATTCTAAAAATTGGGCTATTTTTTTGCTCTGTTTCCAGATCGAAGAAAGCCGGATCATGTATGACCTGATCAAAGACATGCAGGAGAACATCAACGTGGAAAAGGTGGTGTTCAAGATCCTGAAGAGAATCAGTGCGCTCATCCATGCGGACCGGTGCAGCTTGTTCATGTACCGCCAGCGGAACGGCATCGGAGAGCTCGCCACAAGGCTCTTCAACATCAGCACGGAGGCAGAGCTGGATGACTGCGTCGTGCCGCCGGACTCTGAGATCGTCTATCCGCTGGACATGGGAATAGTCGGCCACGTGGCCCTGACCAAGAAGACTGTTAATGTGAAAGATGTCACACAGGTTAGTGGTGAACAGTAATCCTAAACTTAGAATGCTAACATCTGGATGGGGGTGCAGATGTTGAGCATATCTCACAGTGTCATTCATGATACTACCACCAGATGACGCCACAGCCTTCCATTTTCAAATCCCACGCATCGTTGTTTTAACTAATAATTAAATGTTCTTAACAATTAAATTTTAATCTCATAGCAAGCAAGCCTGTTTCTCATTATAGCTCCTAAGAGTGAGTAAATTAAATCATTAATTTGTGACTCAGCCAACCCGGGTTAAATCTGTACCGTTTTTTTATCTAAAAATATCAGCATAAAACACAAAGCACAGCATTGCAAGGAAATAATTTTTTTAATCAAAATGTAAGAGTAAATCCACCCCTAAGTGAAAACAAGCTGTAGCAAGACTTTGCCATACCTTTCATACTGTACTGTATTTCCCTTAATCTGGTTTTATTAGACAATTTTTGGGAAATTTGGAAAATGGGGAAAATTGTATTTGTCGATGATTTTTGCATTAACTTGATGATGTTCTCAGGATGACTAGCATGTTGCTGAAGGAATATGATGGACAATATTCTTGTCCCCATTGAGTAATCCCAGTGAAACTGATATAGATCAAACCCAACAATAGCATGTTGCAGCTGGACCAGCATTGATAGTTCACATTTGAAAAAGACAATAAGGCATATGACAACTGAATTGTTAATATCATGCGGGACATTGTTTTAATTTCATAGAAACTCATAGAAAAAAAGACATAAAGAGCCACTTTCAAATGATATTTTGCAACAAACATTTCATTGGGAGTGGCTAGAAAATGTTTTTACTCTTAACTAAATGCTTAAAATGATGCAAACTGTGGAAATAATCTGTATGTTTTCATGAATCACATTAAACCTCTGATGGTTGTAAACAAGTAAAGGAAGAGTTAGTGACACGTTCAGTATCTACAGTATACTTGAGTAGTGAGAGTGTAAATCCCCTTGTCAGACATAATCCATTTATTTCCAGATCCCATCAGCCTCTGCTCTAGCTGTGGATTAGACGCCTCTGGCATTTAGTCAGCAGGAATCTAAAACAGATCAAAACAGGTTTGCTTTGCTCTGCCTCCATACAAACTAAACTACATATTAAATATGTATTGTGTGCCCAGTTTAAATAAGTACTGTAGTTTCAGAATGACATCACCTTGCTCATCAAGCAGTGGGAAACAGCTGGTTGATCCTATAATTGTGGGACATTTTGCTTTGGTAAATCATGTAAAAAAGAAAAAAACAGACATGTTCCAAGGCATTGCCTAGTAATCCTTTCTTGCCAAGTTCAGTATAGAGATTTTAGGTGCTTTTCCAAAGACATTATGGGTCATCTAGGTTACTGTTACAATAATGGTCTTGGTTTTGGTCCAAATTGTAATACTTTAAAGGCTATAGATCTACCTACCTACAACACGGCATTTAAAAAAAAGAAACATTCATTCAACGTCATAAAAGTACTAATTTGAAGGCAATTAATATAATTTATCTCATGATAGATTAGGAACACCATTGACCTAATAAATCCACTCAAAACTCTACAATCTAAAAATATACCAAATGAAAATTATAGCTATTATATCAAGTTAGAGAACATTACCGGCATATTATAGAAGCTATAAATGTAATGTTGGACCAAATTTCTTCTTCAAAACATTATAATATATAATATATATACATAATACACAGTAATAGTAATGAAATCAAGTTATGAAAGTCCTGCAAGTATGCTTTATATACACTCAAAGCATGTATTTTCTGTCTTCTAGAGCCAACACTTCAGCTCATTTGTCGACGACCTCACAGAATACAAGACCCGGAATATTCTGGCTACGCCCATCCTCAATGGCAAAGACATGGTGGCTGTGATCATGGCTCTAAACAAGACCACTGGACCACATTTCACTGCTGAGGATGAAGATGTGAGTCCCAATGCACGAAGCACACACACAGATAAAGCACATAGAATCTCAGAGCAGAGCAGTTTTGACGTACGGAGGCCAAATCCTAGTATCTTCAACATAAACTATTGTACAGAATCTGTTTCTGCCAGATGTTGATTGTGGCTCTTTTTTAACCTTTAGCGTATCTCAAATTGTGATGATAAGTCTAAAAGACAACCGCCATCACTACATTTGGGAGGGAATTACAAGTAGGACCAGTGTGTGTGTACAGTATACGTTAGGTCATTAATCCCAATTAGGAGTAAACTAAGCTTCAAAATGGAAATAAGCTCGAGGTGGACAGGTCAGTTATGGACTTAGATCTACAGCAGGTTAATGACTTTATTAACAGCATGTTACTACAGGACAATGTATGACATCATGAGCAGAAATAAATAGAAGATCTGTATATTATTACCATTATTATAACCGTATATTATCTGAATGACAGCAGCAAAATACAGATATTCTCGATAGTATTTTTAAAGCATATACAAAATGTATATCTGTAGTTTTTTTGCCAGGGTCATTATCTGCCTGATTATCATCATTACCTTTTAAATTAACCCATTAAATATATCAAACATGTCTGGAATGATGGCTTTTATTAAACATTAGACACTTACTGTACATTGTGTTTTGAAAAAGCACACCTAGTAATCTGTAATGTCTATCCTTCTGCGGTGTATTAGATTATGCTGTATCCTATATCCTCACACATCACCACATCTTGTCATAATGTAGCCCTTATTTGATCTAATCAGAAGTTTGGTCCAGACACTGTATCGTAATATTATGTATTTATTCATATTGCTTCCTTTTCTCTTGTTTGTCCATTTAGCTTTTTTTAAAGTATCTGAAAATTGCCACGTTGAACTTGAAGATCTACCACCTGAGTTACCTCCACAGCTGTGAGACCCGTAAAGGACAGGTGAGGGATATTAACCCTGCTCATGTTTTGATAGAAATCACTCTCAAGAGTTTGGCTTTTCATTCTACTCAAATACAGAATCACTGCATGAACTGACTACTGTATGTGTGTGTTGTGTATCTCTAGCTGCTGCTGTGGTCTGCCAACAAGGTATTTGAAGAGCTGACAGACATTGAGCGACAGTTTCACAAAGCCTTGTACACAGTCCGAGCCTACCTCAACTGTGACCGCTACTCTGTCGGTTTACTAGACATGACGAAGGAGAAGGTACCGTGTCTTCCCGTGTCTTTGCTTGCAATATCCCGTGTTTTGTTACCATGAAGTGCTGACTTTTTCCTGCATTTGTTGTGTCCTTCTTCCTCCAGGAGTTCTTTGATATTTGGCCAGTGTTGATGGGAGAGCAGGCACCTTACTCTGGCCCCGTCACGCCTGATGGCAGGGTACATTTTAATTGAATTTATCTAATTTATCAACACTCTGCTTGGCAGTAGATTTGTCGCCCTTTGTCTTTTTTCTCTGTTCCAACTGTAAACCTAATCTGTGTTTTTATTTTTGCCTCCAGGAGGTAATTTTCTACAAAGTGATTGACTATATACTCCACGGAAAAGAAGACATCAAAGTAATACCGTAAGTAGTTCTTTTATCGTTGAATATTTATTCCAAATGTGATCTTGGATTAATATGGCAACAAAAATACCAACAAATCAGCCTTATTCATTTAAATCTACAGAACTAGCAGCATTTTGGCGAACAGGGCTTAAAGTAACATCATTCTATTTATGTACCATGCTTCAATAACACATCAGAGAGCAGAAGGTCAATCCTAGTTTTGAGACAATCTGTGCTCATATCTGCTAACTTTGTCTACTTGCCCGTCTGTCACACAGCACTCCGACTCCAGACCATTGGGCCTTGAGTAGCGGCCTGCCTACTTACGTTGCTGAGAGCGGTTTTGTGAGTCTCTTTCATTACATTACTACAAGCTGTTGAATCAGTTAGAAACCAAATGAACGTATGTTTGTTTCATCTTCCACCTCGATCAATCTCTTTTATTTCTGCTCCTCAGATTTGTAACATTATGAATGCGGCTGCCGACGAGATGTTCAAGTTTCAGGTAAGAGACTTAATCTATCGATACCCCTACCAATTAGTATTTTTTTCATATTAACTTAACCCCCGGCCTAACCCTCCTAACCATTTCACAGCGCCAGAATCCAAATCCCCTAACCTGTGACACTTGGATATTTTCGGTTGTTTTTTGAATGGGAATCAATGACAGCTATATGAAAGGAAAGAGCAAGAGGCACCGAACTTAGTACACATGGGCAGTGGGAAGAGACAATCACGCACACCAAAATTGGTGGCTCTACCACTTACCATTCGGGAGGATCATCCCTTTTTGTTTTACAATGGGAGTCAATACCAGCTATATCAAAAGAAGGTGCTAGAATCACCAAATTTGGCATACATTGGCATTGGGAAGAGACAATCACAGACACTAAATTTCATGGCTCCACCACTTACCGTACGGGAGTTATAAGAGGATAGTCCTCTTTTTTCCCCAGTACCTATACCTAGTATTTTTCCATATTAAGACAGCTAAGCTGGATGGTAAAAGAGATGATTTACAAAAAAAAAAGGCAGTCTAGGGATATTTAGAGATGTTCATACAGTATCACATGCCTTTGCTTGTTGTTCTGTTGTTTCAGACTGAGCCACTTGACAGCAGTGGCTGGACCATAAAAAATGTTCTCTCGCTGCCAATCGTCAACAAAAAAGAAGAGATAGTTGGCGTGGCCACTTTTTACAACAGGAAAGACGGAAAGCCTTTTGATGACCAGGATGAGCAGCTCATGGAGGTATATTGAACTCTGTCACATAATTAAATGCTTTTTGTATGCATTGAATAAGTCTACATCATATAGTCCCTCACTATACTATGAAATGAATAATACAGTTTTTGAAATCAGAAACTGTGATACTGCTTATCTTGGTATGACGTGGTTAAGAAAAGTCTGGCAAGCAATTGAATTTGCACTATGTGTGAGAAATACATGATCCCTTTTCTGTCTCAGGCTTTGACCCAGTTCCTGGGCTGGTCTGTTTTGAACACAGACACTTACGACAAGATGAACAAGCTGGAGAATCGGAAAGACATCGCTCAAGACATGGTGCTCTACCATATCAAATGTCGGGATGATGAGATTCAGAATGTCCTGGTCAGTACTGTATACATTTTTCCACCTGTTAATTAATTATAAATGTTGAAATATTCAGAGAAGTTTTAGCTTTATCAAAACATTGCGTGCACTAGCACATTCTGGCATTTTTATGATTTTTAATCACAGCACTTGAACGCAATTATTATACCCCGGTGACAACGTAGTCGGGGGTATAAAGCGTTCCGCGTGTATGTTTGTTTTGCCTTGTTTCAAATTCAAACCATTGGCCCACAACAAGGCAACTGAAACGGTCCAGCATCCATGTTACACACTTTCATTTCAGTATGACTATCACTGTACTTCAATTCATACTTACAACTTCAATGTTTTTCTCATTTCTCCCAGAACACCGTAGAAGTCTATGGCCGTGAACCCAAAGACTGCGAAGAGGAGGAGCTCTACGATCTCCTGGTAACATCTGTTATTTAGTGTCCACACATTCAATTTGTCCCCTAAGTTACACCTAATCTTTAGAAGAGGAGGCAAATTGACACATTCAAATAATTCTTTTTTTCTTATATTCAAGCAGACCTGTCTGCCACTGCCATGAATGTGCTGTGTACTTTGTTTTATCTTTGTCCCTTAGAAAAAAGATCTACCTCCACTTATTAAGAAGTTTGAGATCTACGAGTTCCGCTTTTCGGATTTTAACTGCACAGAGATGGAACTGGTGAAGTGCGGCATCCAGATGTACTATGAGGTCGGAGTGGTCAAGAAGTTCCAAGTCCCTGTAGAGGTGATCTAGACACACATACAACACTATTCTACATTATTATGAAGCCAGCAAGCGTGTGTGATTAATCAGTTTTCTCCCCTCAGGCGCTGGTTCGGTTCATGTACTCACTCTGTAAAGGCTACAGGAAAATCACCTACCACAACTGGCGTCATGGCTTCAACGTGGGACAGACCATGTTTACACTCTTAACCGTACTGCTTTTCAATATCATTTTCTACTCTATTTACAATATAAAATATTTAAATTTCTGCAAGCACTATTATGTTCCATTTCAATACCAGAAAGCCTTAAAAAGTACCTGCAAAATGTTGTGTATTTTCTTTGTAATGACCACTTTGTGTCTCCGTGTGCTCAGACGGGAATGCTGAAGCGGTACTACACTGACTTGGAGGTAATGGCCATGATGACTGCTGGCTTCCTCCATGATCTAGATCACAGGGGTACCAACAACTTGTACCAAGTCAAGTAAGTGCTGTTGGGGATTTTTTCATTTCTTAGTAATATAAAAAAAATAAAAAATACAACCCTACACTCTGTAAAACTATATCCATAGCTGGGTATACAGGAAATCAGCCTCCGTCAGAGAGGTACAGTAATAACACTGCTGTGTCAGTGCCATAACAATGCTGTAGGTGCACCTTCTATCTGAATGTATAAGGTTCAAGGTCCAGATTTATTATCATTATACAATATAGGATTGAAATGCAGCTGTAGTCCCCCAATTTGCCCCCCACACACACAGAAAATGTATAAACATGTAAACTAGAGTAAATTAGTATAGAATGAGCAAAGCAGGATATAAAAAGTAGTACTGAAGGATGAAATAAAAAGAGAAACTATATCAAATTTACAAGGAGGATAAAGTTATGTATATACATTACACATTTTCAGTCAGTGAGCAGATGTAATAGTCTTGTAATGAAAGCTTTTGCAAGCTGACACTGTCAGCTTTTCATACCTTCCAGGGTGCCATTAGCTTCCAGTCATTTAAGTACAGCATGACAATCTACTTGCAAAGATTTGAAACTTGCTTTTGTTGAGATATCACAAGTTTCAAGTCTTTCAAAGTTCATTTTATTCTATGGCTTCTCCAGTTTGTGGACCAAAATGGTGTCACCCAGGTTCCTCATTGGACACTCCTCTTGCCTCTCTGCTAGTCTGGGACAACTATTGGCCTGAAGCATAGAAATAGAATGGGAGTAGAACGGGCATTACTATTTATATCACCATAGCAGGAGAGACAGGTCAGAGAGACAGACGTTTTTATGTGTATCGTTGCCATTGCAACCGTTGTAGCAGGCTAACCTAACTTCCATATAAACCGACTTGATAAACGTGACTTGTAAAACAACAGCGTGGGCGTCTAGTGTGTGTGCGTATTTTTCCGCCATGCCAGCCGTCCCTGTTAAGTAAGTCACTAAGTAACGTCAATGTAAGAAAGAAAGTATGAATTGGGCTTAACAGATGTCGATTCGGCTCTGGGACTGCCTCCGCTGCCGGCTTAGCGGCAAAGCTTAACACTTTACGGCCCCACTGACGTGTGTCGTCGTCACCATAAGAACTAACAACAATCAGCATTTGCGTTTGTACTAGTCAAATTACCACGGCAAACAGTTCAATGTCCGTTCTACTCTTATTTTATTTCTATGGCCTGAGGCCACGTGACCATATACCCAACCCACCTTTGTAGGTTTGCCATTGGCTGATATGTGTGTGGATGTATATGATTGATTGTCTCATATTTTTTTTTACCTCTTTGAATTTTTTATCTTCTTCATACCTACCCTAATTAATAATGTGTTTCATAATGACCCTGATGAAGACCACAAGCCGAAACGCAATAAAGTCTTTCTATATACTACAAGTGTTAATGGAAGAGACTGTGGAAGACAACAGGGGTTGCCAATCTCGAAAGCCATATGGTAGAGGATGTTTTGAAAGTGAGGGCCAATTTGAAGTAAATGGGTCAATGATCCTTTTAAAAGCCCATAAAGTGGGCTCTGAGGAATTTTGCTTACACCAACAGATCTGGCAACCCTCTGGCCAAGCTACATGGCTCCTCTATCTTGGAACGACACCATCTAGAGATGGGGAAGTTCCTCCTGGCTGACGAGGTGAGAAAGGGGAGGTGAACTAGACTTGCACGTTACTGAAATCTCCTTGTCACATTCCTCAGTCATCGACTATGACTGATGCCCATCTCTGTCATCTCATCTGCAGAATCTGAATATCTACCAGAACCTTAACAGGCGACAGACAGACCATGTGATTCATCTAATGGACATCGCCATCATCGCCACTGACCTGGCTCTTTATTTCAAGTCAGCATGATCTCTCATTGACTCACTCTACTTGTTTATTCTCTCATTTTGTACTTTCTCCTATCTTTATATTGTAAAACATACATAATGATAAATGGTAAAATACCATTTAATAGGAAGAGAACCATGTTCCAGAAGATCGTGGACCTTTCACACACCTATGAGGATGAGAAGAAGTGGGTCGACTTCATGTCACTAGAAACAACCAGAAAAGAAATCGTCATGTGAGTACAACAAGCATGTATGTTGTTCTTTGTTCATATTTTAAAATCTTTCTGATCTTCTAAATCTTTTTTTTTTTTTTTTTTTTTTTTTTTTCAACTTCAGGGCTATGATGATGACCGCATGTGACTTGTCAGCCATCACCAAGCCTTGGGAGGTACAGAGCAAGGTGAGAAGCACAAAAAACGGAATGAATTAGTGACTCACTGAGTGTTTGTGATCTGCGTTTCTACAGATGACTGTGTGTATCTTTCAGGTTGCCTTGCTAGTAGCAGCAGAGTTCTGGGAGCAGGGCGACCTGGAGAGGACGGTACTGGAGCAACAACCTATTGTGAGTTCACAAATTGTTGTAGTGAATATGTTTATCTGTGTTGGATATGTGCATATGTGAAAGCACATGTAAGTATCAGTACATGTAGGCTATCCCTGGTGTAGTATTACTACTTTCATTATCTATTAAACTGCCATTTTTTTATCCTTCACAATGTCTTTTATCTGACCAACTGTCCAAAACACAAAAATATTTAATCTAAAATGATATAAAAACAGAGAAAAGCCACAAATGCTCACATTGGAGAAGCTAGAATGAGATTATTTTGGGCATTTTTGCTTACTTTTCTGTCAATCGACTGATCGATCTGGTTGCAAAATGAAGTCTGACCTCAGTAAACATTGTAAACATGAGTTTATGGTCTCAATCGCTAGTTTCAAGTCTTCTTCAATACAGCATGATGTTCATTTAGTAAATTATGATCCCATTTAGAGTCAAATAGACCATAAAGCAGGGTATGCTTTAGGGCGTGGCTACCTTGTGATTGCCAGGTTGCTACCATGGCATTATCCGGTCTGGAAGTTGTCTGTGTTTTTGCCTTACAACCTTAACCTTTTCACAGCGTTTTCAGTTCATGAAAGTTAATTGTGACATCTTGGTCGTCTAAAAACGTCTTATTCAGCATTCGGTTGTACTTAGCGCCACCCTCTCGTGTCACTTCTGGTTGTAAAATACCAAGATGACGACAGTCAAAATGACAAACTCAAGGCTTCAAAACAGCAGTCCACAAACCAATGGGTGACGTCCCGGCGACTACGACCATTTATTTGGCTCTTTGTCTTTAACCAACCTACAGATACACATACTGTATACTGTACATGTTGATTGAGCCCTGATTGAAGTGACTCTACCATTTGAGGCATTGTGCTCCTTAAACTGAGGGAATTTAAACTTCTCAGAAACCAGGAGAAAATAGTTGATATCAGTCAGGTGTTTAGTGACAAGAGACTACTTCCAGCTGTTATTGATTTCCTGGATGTTAATATGATGTTTTTGAGTGACTCAAACACGTTCTGTTCCTCCCAACAGCCCATGATGGACAGGAACAAGGCAGTGGAGCTACCAAAGCTACAGTGTGGTTTCATTGACTTTGTCTGCACGTTTGTCTACAAGGTAATATTGCATTTTGACTGATTACATGGTTCTTTACAGTTTACCTAAAGCAAATCATCTATTTAGTATATATTTGGAGGTTTTCTGTTCTATTTTTTTTGTATCATTTTGTTTTGGCTGTCCCCTCTAAGTCGATTAGTCGCCTAATTGGTCGTTTTGGTCTAAGTCGACTAAGATTTCTTTAGTCGCTTAGTCATTTTTTCAGCTTTTTCATTCTTTCAGAAACTCATGAGCACATCTCTGGTAAACACAAGATTCTTTGTGGAGAAACTCAAGTTTCACAGATCTCTTGATAAAATCAACTTAATCGATTAGTCGACTAAGAATTTCTTTGGTCGAGGACAGCCCTAAATTTTGTACATAAACCTTTTATGCTAGGTCTGACAAAATAAAAGCACATCCGCTCACTTATTTCCACTGGATTATCAACAAGTGTGAACAAACCCCTCTCACTCAACCCTTTTTAAAGTAATTTTGTCTTTGACTCTTTTCTTCTCAGGAGTTTTCTCGCTTCCACCCACAAATCACGCCCATGCTGGACGGCATCCTAAACAACAGGAAGGAGTGGAATAATAAGAAAGAGGAGTATGAAGCTAAATTGAAAGCCATAGAAGAAGAGAAGGCTGCTAAAGAGGCAACCACGGCCACTAAAGGTGCGGTGATTCTTTGGAATAATCACACAGAACTGCTACCATGATGTTTGTGCAATCTTATTGATTTGTGTCCTATTATGTATCATTTTGTATCACCTGATGGGTTATTGTTTAGTTTGAATACTGCATTTGGCCAAACCAAGCCTAATTACTCAATCCACAAATGATCCACAAATATATTGACTCTTTTCTTTGATGTCTTTGTCTACCAGCTCCTGCAAACCCCAGTGGTGGAGGCTCCAAGACCTGCTCAGTGTGCTAGAAGCTCAAAAGCCGTGCACATGATGGGAGTGCTTACGACCGACTGACTTCAGAATTACCTGAGCACTACAGCCAGCCAGCCAGTCAGTCAGTCAGTCTCACCGCCAAGGAATAAATGCAATAAAGTCAGGAATACGGATACGTGAGTGAATGTACAGCGCCGTAGTATTTCTTCAGAAAAACTGGTTGCGATCGGAAAAGGAAAAACCTGAACGAGGAGAGAATCCTCACCAAGAAGAGCAAAGTTTTATCTTTGAAAGGACACGAACCAGGTGAGCAAGGCAGGACACCAACACATCTCGGAAAAAAACATCACCGAGGAACAACTGACACAGTCATGACCACTTGTACTTTAATTAAATATGAATCCATTTTTGAATCTCAGGTTTTCACTCATCCTCATATCCGCTTCCTTATATTTGAAGGATTAATGTTAGTTCAGAGATGGTGCAGAGATGCTGAATGCGCTTGTTTGTTTGTTGTGGGACAAACTTTTATATTTCTTTAATGTAGTTATGACACAGCAAAATGAGAGGATACAATTTGTACATACATCTGTGTAGTAAGATACCCATGTACAGTATGTAATATGTAAGAGTGAACACATTATATAAGTAATTCTTTGCTGCAAAGCCCAAGTCACTGTAGCGTGTATATCATGTTTGGAGCTCTGATTTTAAACACACTCTATATTGTACATTAATGTAATATTCATATCGGGGTTCAGTATGTAAATTCAGATAATGGGTAGATAGAAGTATAATTAAACTACTGTTTATATATTCCAGAATAATAATTTCATGTTCACTCCTTCCAGTCACTTACCATTTACAAATGAGAGTCTGTTTACCTTGATTGCAGAGAACCAAAGGTAGATGACAAGCTGCTGCAGTAAAAAGATGCATATTTGTATAAAGTATGGTTCCTTTATAGGAATATAAAGGCATAGAAATGTAGCTTTACTGTCTGCAAAACAAGCCTGTAGTTGCTTAATCATGATGCCTTCATACTGTACATACATCTGAGAGAGTAGCTGAGTTATATTTTATGAATATACATTACAAATGTCTTATTACATAAGAGCATGTTGGTTCCAGATCAGATTAACTTTACTATGAACTCAATGATTGGACCTCAATGGTTATTCCAATCTTTTTTTAGCATGATATGGTAGCAGGAGCAGCCATCGTTCTCCAACTGCTGCGGAAAGTTACTATTTATTAATTCATCCTCTACAACGGACCCATCCTAAACATGAGCAAGGGTCAGCAGCCCTAGAGCACCACCCGAGGACTAACTCGACTTCTGAGGCCTGTGTTGTGTTTAAGGGCAATGATAGTATTTATAATAGCTAACGATGATGCGTTTTGAAGTGAGAGGAAACGGAACACAGAAATGTGGAGAACATGCTAAACAGAACTGAAAAGAACAACGCATTGTAATGACTTGTACATACTTCCTTCCTTCCTCCCTGTAAATATATATAAAAAAAAGAATATTTTTCTAGTTGAAATATAGAGGCTTATTTTTTAAATAGTGAACGTAGTGTGGTTTGTAAGCACTGGCAAATGAGTCATCAAGTAATTTCTTATTCCCTTAAATGATTGAAATATGGTTTTTAATCACGCTTGCCTCAATTTTACTGATGTACAAATATGGGTGTATCAGAGATGACCATGTAATATTAGACAATACATATACCTTAATATGCTGTGGACATTAACATTTTCAGTAGACTTAACTTCATGGTCAGTTTTTTAAAGCTTGCCCCTCCATGTGCTCTATGTGTACAATGATGACCCAAATAAAGCAAATGTATTTTTATGAGGTAACTGAGTGAATTAATTGCCTGGGATCATGAAACTTGCTTTACAAACTAAAATGACTCACTTGATACTGTTCAGAAAGAACAGTTTGGTAACTCACTGTTTACCGAAATTTACTTTTATAGACATCTCACAAGCTTAATTTATTGAAAACAAAGATACTTTGTTTGAGAGTCACATGTAGCAACATGAAATGTACTAAAACCCTCATCTGCAGTCACAATAGCATGTACTATATAATGCTCTAACGTAATGTAGAGTTCATAATGAAGCTTACAATATTACACAACACAGAAGAGTATTGAGGGAACACTTCTGTCCACACTGCACTTTTTACTACTGCGCCCTGACCCCAATCCTGGGATTGCTGCTAAACTAGGCCAGGATTACAACCATGCTCTTCTCCAGGCTCATCTCCTACTGAAGGACAGGTACACCCACACACACACACTACTCTAGTACTCTAGTTACATGGTGTGTGTGTGCTACAGTGTGTTGTGTCTTTGTATTACATGCAAAATTACAAAACTATACCTGAAGAATAACTTCAAAAAGTGAATTGTTTGAAAGATGACCTTCTTAATTAGATGTAAGGCTTTCGAAGTTTACAGGATAATAACACGTTAATGCAAATTTGTTTTAACACAACTAATTTCTTTAACAAATGAATGCAACCCGCTTTAGGTTGTAGCGGGCTCAGCTAGAGTGAAGATACTTATATTATATGAAACTAGAAAACCTAAAGAAGCATTGATGCCATACTGTCATACTAGCTTGTAGCGAAGGAGGCTCAAAAGTTACGCTAAATTTCAGCGAGGAAAAACCGTCATGGCCATTTTCAAAGGGGTCCCTTGACCTCTGACCTCAAGATATGTGAATGTAAATGTGTTCTATGGGTACCCAGGAGTCTCCACTTTACATACATGCCCACTTTATGATGATCACATGCAGTTTGGGGCAAGTCATAGTGAAGTCAGCAGACTGACACACTGACAGCTGTTGTTGCCTGTTGGGCTACAGTTTGCCATGTTATGATTTGAGCATTTATTTATGCTAAATGCAGTACCTGTGAGGGTTTCTGGATAATATTTGTCATTGTTTTGTGCTGTTAATTGATTTCCAATAATACATACATCTGCATAAAGCAAACATATTTGCTCACTCCCATGTTAAGAGTGTTAAATATTTGACAAATCTCCCCTTAAGGTACATTTTGAACAGATAAAAAAATGTGTGATTAATTTGTGATTAAATGGTGATTTCATCATACAATTAATCGCAATTAAATATTTGAATCGATTGACAGCCTTAATTAGATTATAATAACTCGTTTGATGTTATTTTCTATTTTAGTAATAAGTTAAATGCCACAAAAAAAAACAAGAACACTTTGATTATTACATGGAAAATATTCTTTATGTTTATTGAGTTTGGAACATAACGACACAGGTCCAGAGATCTTTCATTTGAGGATGGTGTCCGAATTGGCTGCAGAGAGGAAAGAGAACAAGAGGGGAAAAATACGTAAATGAGACATTTTGTGGACATAATGTTGAAATGTGTGATGATGCCTCGTTGTAATAAACAACAACATAAGATGTGTGTGTGTGACAGTCAGGAACAAAGCGGGTGTGTGGTCGTGTGTTACCTTCAGCCAGTTGTTTGTAGATGCGCTCCTGCTCCTCTCTGACCACCTTCTCTGCTTCCTCAACCCTCTTCTCCTCCTCAGCAATTGGCTTTAGGTAGTCTGAACAAGAATAACACCACAACCGGTCATTATTTAAAAAACAAATCCTGGAGGGCTGACCCGAATGCTTCGAAGCT
The DNA here is from genome assembly GCA_916701665.1 of Sebastiscus tertius. Lineage (NCBI taxonomy): Eukaryota > Metazoa > Chordata > Actinopteri > Perciformes > Sebastidae > Sebastiscus > Sebastiscus tertius. The sequence goes on from CAKAOH010005790.1 coordinate 179,093, forward strand.
TCGACCATCGCCATGGTGTTCGACCTCCAAATCACTATTCGAATGCTTCGTTTTTACATTTTTTATATATAAGTATGTAATAATAATGTATAAATCCCCAAATAGCCCATGAAATAAGGAATAATCCCACAACATTATTAAATATTAGTCGTTATTCTCATATGGATATCGCTGTTTGTTGTGTAGAGATGTGTGTGTGTGTACAGCACAGTAGCACTGTTCGAGGCACTGAAACGGGGGAGATAGAGACAGACAGACAGAAGAACATATCAGCCTGCCGCGCCACGCCGCTCTGCCAAGCTTCAAATACCTTCAAATATTTATCACCAAAAGCTTCGAAGCCCCAAAATGGTATTTGGTACAGCCCTAGTTTTTGTTTTAGCTTTACGCAGTGTGCAAAATATCCTAATGACAGAGGGATCCAGCATTATACGCACACGTTACAGAAGAAATAAGTAGATTCACAGTATATTATAGATTCATACTGTTATATACTTTTTAGATTTATAGAAAATTGTATATCCAAAGAAAAAAAAAAAACAGGAAATTTTGCAGAACATTTTAAAACAAGTTTAAAATGTGAGAACTTATCTGAAAATATCTCCCTTAAATAAAAATAAGTGTAGTCCACTTTCTTCTTTTTAATTTGTATTTGTTTGTTTAGTGATATAAGGACTGTTTAAATATATTTCTATGGATAATAACTTCTATCTTGCACATTGGCTGGCATTGCCTTATGTTTATTGGACTAAATGAGACTTTTAAAAACATTTATATGAAGAGAACTTTCCTATTCCCTCACTTTTTTTGCTGCCCTTGAAGTTTGGACATTGTCAGAAACACTCTTGTCCTGCGTATGAGCAGACATGAACTTACCAAACCTCTGTTTGCCATAGAAAACGCCGAGCAGCAGAGCAGACCACCTGGCCGTCTGAAATAAAAGAGATTCACAGGTGTTAACTAGTGAAGCAACTATGGCTAACCAGCTAACTGAGTGAGCTGAGACATGACAGCAAGACGTGCTGTCGATAAAGTTATTTTTCTTAAACAATATTTAAGATTTCCAAGGGATACTCTGTTTCACTGTGTAAGGGACTGTCCAAAGTTAAAAAAAAAATACTGGGAAACAATTGTTCAGAATATATCTGAGATTGTTGGAGAGAAGGTGCCTCACCAAGCAAAGATATGTATACTATAACCTTTGTTGGAGTTTCTTGGACGTCAAGGAAGCACAGTCCAATGGAAACTGCTGTGTGTTGCTGAGTGCTGTTGTTGAATTTTTTTTTTTTGTTCTTCTTTGACGTATTTTTTTGTCTTATCTTTTATTTTATTTGTTTTCTTTGTTAGATATGTGAAATACATGAAATGTCATGTCTCTCTTTCTTTGATTACTGTGGAAATTCTAACTAAACATTTCATTGTATAATTTAATTATTAATATTGTTAGTCTATATGTGTATATATATGTTTATATGTAAAATTCAATAAAGAATATTTAAAAAGAAAACAATATTTAAGATTTCCACTGCAATACCCATAGATGTGCATCAATTATGTGATTGTCACTTTTAAACACTACTAACTAGCTGAGGGAGAGATAACTTCATGTTTTTTTTTGTTTGTTTTTTTGTTGCTTTTTACATTTATCCTTTGATATTGCAATATATTGTTATTAATTGTTTTTTATTTGTTTGTTTGTTTTATTGACACAACAAACATGAATTACTTCATTGTTTTCTTCCATTTACATGCATGTTTTTTTTTAAACATTTGTATTGTAATTTGCTTAATTAATTGTATATATGTATATATATTTTTGTTTTT
>CAKAOH010005796.1:2095-27154 GCA_916701665.1 Sebastiscus tertius
TATATATATACATATATGCCATTAAAACTCATTAGTATCATATTGGCATACTTGTGCTATTAGTTGCAATAGAAGATAAGTCAACATGTGCCTGTATAGTTGTGTTGTTTCATAATGATAAACTGTTAACCAGGAGAAGGAGTTCACTGAAGGTGAAGATGACATACATACGTATATACATTCCAGCATTTCTCATCGCCATCATGTCACTTCAAGAGAAAAGCAAGCATTGCTGGTAATCTCTCAACTTAGTGTGGAGACACATCAGCACATTGTATGGCTGCTGCTAATGTGTGCATACCACATAGACAAATGAAAGGAGAGCTGAAGGAGGGGGAGGGCCACAAAGGTAAAGAGGGAAACAGAAAAAAGAGAAGTAAGTAAGCAGGGTTTTTATATGTGGATGTGAAGGAACAAGCTGCCTTCCGGGCCATTCCGTTGCATAACCTGGCAACCAGTCCAGAACTCCTCTGTCTGCCTCCTTTATTCTCCACAGCATAATGCAAACTCTTTTATACAGCACCAGATCCCCTGCAGTAACACTAGCATGCATGTGCTTTTGAACGTTCTCGAACACACACACACAAAGGCTCACGCACGCATTTTACTTCCAATTCCAGCCATTTAGCCTGAGCACCACTCCTGCAGAGTAGACCTATGTTGCCATGGCAACCGCATCCCAGCAGGAGGGAGGATGAGAGAAGGATGGATTGAGGTGGAGAAGTTTAGATGAGTTGAGGAGTGAGAAATGCAGAGTGAAAGAGTGAGACAAAGAGAGAGAGAGGGTAGATGGAGAGTGAAGCCCGAGACAGAGTGAGAGTGGTAGTGAGTGAGTGAGAGGGAGGAAGATGAGGAAGATAATGAAGGGAGAGCACGCATTAGAGAAAGAATGAGGGAGCAGAGAGAGGGCATGAAAGCAGACTGAGCACAGAGACAAAAAAGGGGTCAATTCAGGAAAAGAACTCATGCGACTTTGTTTTCTGGTTCACTTTGTGTATTTTTCAGTTAATATGGTGACATCAGTAAACCAAAGCTGTGTCGCTCCTTCACATGACTGCTGAAGAGGCCAATTCATACTCTGAATTGGCCTTAATTAATGAATTCATTAATTAATTAATGAATTCATTAATTAATTTTATTTCTTATTTATGACTAGAACAATTCGACACACGAAATTTACAGGTGTTGCTGGATATTTGTACAACACACGAAAAATTAGGAATAACTTTTTGTATAGGTATCATAGAAACCATTGTATGAGGATATGTTGACACGGACGCACACACACACACACACACAGATGGTCTGTAAAATGTTCAGTGTCATGTTTTTGTTGTCGTTAAAAACATAAATCTTCTGGCTTTTTTTTTTAACGTTGCTTGATTTGGGTTTTCTTGTACTCTTACCAGGGTGTACAGGTAAGAGTAAGGGCACTTGTTTTTGTTAGTTAAAGCGTCGTCAGTCATTAACTTGAGATGATTAAAAGTTATTTTACTTCCTCTACCTCCTCCTAGTGCTCCCAATGCCATTTGCAAGATTCTACCACTCCCGCACAAAAACAACCAATCAGAGCTGAACAGTCTCTCAGCCGCTGTCAGTCACTGCTCTGCACTACTCTGATCAAACTGTGAAACTAAGCAGCGTTGCAAATATTAATCAGGATTCTGTTACTGTAATGCCTTTTTTAGGCTACTGTTTAGCTGTAAAATGAGAACGTTTGTGACCCAGCAGCCATGTTGAAAACAGTCAAACCAAAACCAAGCATCGCTCATCGGCCGGAACAAACTTTCTCATTTAGGGCGTAGCTAATGAAAGCCAATGTGAAATATCTCCAAAATGATGAGAGCAAGCTGGGTACCAAATGTTTGACTAAAATCAGAGCAATTATATCCCCAAACTAAGGCCTTTCACCCATTAGGCGGCACTATGGAGCCCACTACACATGCATGAACCCAATCAAGGTACATTCTTATAATTCACAGGTTTTGATGTGTGCGCCAAGTTTCGTGAGTTTTTGAGTATACAAAGGCCGTCAAAAATGTGTTTGAAGGCTAAAAGTAATGAGGAGGTGCTATAGAGTCGACGTGCCACACCCAAGTCCTTATTGTGACATCAAATCGAAATAATTACTAGTCTGAAAATGGCTGAAAAGTTTCGTTTTGCATCTTAAAGTCCCCAAACGTGTTTGTAAAATGGAAATGAATCCAAAAAAATCCCAAATGACTGAAATTAATAAAAAAAAAAAGATACTCGTTCTTAAAGATGAGAGCAATGATCCCATTAAATATCATGAACATCAAAGGAACCACCAACCGATCATCGCAGAACTTTACAATTTTTGACAGATCTGAAACGTGTGCCAATTTTTGTGAGTTTTCAAGCATCCCCAGCCCCTCTAAAATGTGCTAGCAACCGTCGGGCCATGGCACTTTCGTGCTCGGGCCCTAATAAATAAAAAAAATGTCAGACCAATGCCACTGGCTGAGGGGGAAGAAGAAGCTGTTCTTGAGCCTACTGAGCCTGTTCCTGACCTGCTTGCCCTCCGCAGACACCACTGGCGTTGGAATGCCTCAGTGGCGGGGAGTGGAGTACGAGTCATGCTTTGGGCAATTTCAATGCAAAGTTGTCCAACATGATAATCTACCAAAAGTCCTGTCAGAACAATACATTTAGCATAGATACAGAAACGGTTCCTGCCAATTGTTTTTAAAACAACTTTTTGTAACTTGAGGCCCACTTCTGATTGTTCAAAAATTTCCGAGGACCACTTTCCCAAATAAATGAGAAACTGGGATATAAATACGTTACCGTCCGCTGTAATGACCCACATAAATATTCAGCTTACCCTCACTCATCACTGCTTGCCATCATGAATCCAAAGTATTCAGGGTCATATTTCCTCACCACACGCTTTGAGCTTCTACTGGTGCAGGGTTGTCTTCAAAACGACTTCTTTGTTTCAAAAAATGCTCCACTTTGTGTCACTACATCCGAGAACGTTAGCTATGTCTTTAAAGGGGATACTTGTGTGCCCACAGAACCCATTTTTCAAGGGACCCCTTAAAATGGCCCAGGGGTTGAGAATAGCTGTTTTAAAGCATACGACCAGATATTCTTGGAAGCACTTTTACTTCTTGTTAGTTCTTCTAATTTGCAGCGGTGGTTGGCGATTGTTTACCTGGTGCGCTTAAAGGCACTGAGGGCTTCTGCTTGCATGCTAGCAATGTTGTTGTTTTGCTTAGTGCACTTAGCTTTGACTCCAACTATAGAAGACTGTTATATATACTCAACAAATGAATCACAGAGACCAATACACTCCAACAGCACTGCTTAATCTGTACTGTCTGTTTTCTCAAAGAGCAGAAGGACTCTATAAACAAACCTTGGAAAAAATCCATATTCTGCTTTTCTGCTTAAAGGTCGACTGCTTCTGTGATAGTTAGCAATGGCAATATGCAATAGCTACTTATATAAAAAGTGGCAAATGCCTACAGTTTAGCCTACCATGCCATATTACTATTGAACGCTCCTTTTTTGTCCCATTGCCTCCATCTACTGGACTGGACTGGTGGAGCCCAAAATGGCTAATATTGTGGTAATGGATAGGTATGTTCTACAGGGGCTGCCGTACAGCTATATGTAAACAGGAAGAAGTTGATTAAAGCCAGAGCTCAAAGTACAGCTATGTGTACCGTCATTATTGATAACACAAATATTAAACCTAATTAAATATTTTTTTCTTAAACCGGGAATTAAAAACAAACAATATTTTAACAAAAAAGTGACAAAAGTGTGCTTCCTGGTACAATACTGGGAGAAGGATTTCAGACGACACTTGCATTCTGCAATCCAAATCTACAATGCCAAATTCCAGTCACAGCTAGCTGGAATATTAGCGACCAGATACAGTATAAATTAAGCTGTAAATATTGGTAACACGATGTGGAAAATCCGATGAAGAAAGATACAAGCAACATTCATAAAACTTATAAATCTGTGTTGTAACATACGGAGGAATGGAAATGAACTTAACTAGCTACTTAACTACGTGTCTTGTTGTCCCATGGATGTAGACGACAAAGGAGGACACATCAGCATCCTTGGCCAGAAACACTCCATCAAAAATAACATCACATATTAAAATAATACAAAAATATGGATTCAACTTACAAATATATTATTTATAGCACAGTAAACACATGCTTAATATTGTGAATTAAAGAAAAACATTTGCTTGGGTTTAGGCAACAAAACCACTTAGTTAGGTTTAGGAAAAAAACAACATGGTTGGGCTTAAAACTAGTAGTTTTTAAAGTGAAAGTGATACTGAACGTTGTGGACACGGGATATGAGCGAACAGCTTATTGTAACGTGAAAGTTGACACACTGGACACGAACAGCGGTCTCCTGGATGAAAGCCTTGCGTTGTTGGACCCATCCACCTCCCCTTCCCTCCCCTCCCCACCCACCTAGTGTATGTTTCTTTCGCTCTTTAAACTACATCACCACAGCACCTTCCCTGTGTGTTTACCGTTGCCACGGGTGGGTTTACATTGTAGTTCATGGAAAGACTGGTGCATCTCCGAAGCTAAAGGGTTCCTTGTGGCAGTGGCATCGAACGCCAACATCCGTGAGAAAGCATCGGTATTTGACGCCCTGGGAATGAGAACAGGCTGGAAACATCGGTCCATTCCAGAAATGACCTCTGCATGGCGTCCCTGCATATTTTACCACACTGATGGCAAAAGGAAAATAAAAATATTTCATCAAATCATATCATAAATATATCAGAAACACATTCCAAGTGATGGACAATTACTTCCATCTTGTACTCACCCGACCGAAGACTTTGTGTGATGTTCAAGCATGCTAACAAAAGCTTGCTATGATATTCCTGGGGAGCAAATCCGCTCTATACAAGGTATCAAAAAAATGGACTGTGGCTGCAGCCACTTTCAACTGGATCACCCACTGACCAAGTCTTTCTGCAGGAGCAGAATATAAAAATAATATTATATTCCATTTCTGCCAGCACATCCCACTAAATCCTACACTCTGCTCTTTTCACTTTTTGAAGCTAAAGAGCCAGATTTATTTTTCTCTCAGGAGTTGGTGGAAATCAAAACAGGGCTAAAGGACTGTAATCATTGGACTTACATCTGATGTGCTTTTATACTCAATATGTGCAATGTTTCCAAACACCCTCAACTGGTGGTAGCTGAATTGCACTTTTTTTGAGCATTGCAGGTTATATTTAGTATTATAAATAATACTAAATAGACCAAACGTTTTAAGTTACATGAAATGTTTTACATGATTTAGCTCTTTAATTAACCCCTTTCTCCAGCTCTCCTGTTGCAGACCAGGAGAGCTGAGGTAAAGGTGGCAGTGGCAATGGTCCAACATAATGTGCCATTTGCAGTAGCAGATCATTTTGGCCCATTAGTATATAGTTTTTTTTCATTTTCCACACTTTCCAGCGCCCATTTTTTAAAATAAATATTATAATTCACAGAACACACACACAATTTCAGTCTTATGTGTACCTTATTATTGCAGGATGAGAGAAGATGAACCCACTCACTGTGCGGTTAAGATAAGAGATAAGATAAGATATGATAGAACTGTATTAATCCTGAAGGAAATTCTTGTGCCAGAGATTGCTCAAATTTACAACAAGTTTAAAATAAAAAGTACTATTTCTAGCACCAGTGCCTAATAGAAAACAATAAAGTAAGATACATTTAGTAAAATGAGTAAATAAGATATGTAAAATAAAAAAGGTAAAGTAAGCTAAAAAACAGAAAAGGAAGTAATATTGCATTTGATGAGAGACGAAGTAACATTGCATATGATGGACATTAATAGATATTGGACACAATGTACAGTGATATTGCACATGAGAATGGAAAAAGCAGTATTGCACATGATATTGATATTATTTTTGTTCTCAGTGTCCGGTGTTTTCAGTTGTCCTTCCTGCAGAAGGGGAAGGAGTTATATATTAGATGTTATTTATATGTATATATATTAGATTTATATATTAGATTTTATTACTTGATATATGATTGTGACACTAGCAAAGTTGTCCCCAGGTTTTTGGATATGTGCAGTACCAGCGGGCGTAGCTGTGGCACAGCTGAAGTGATCTATCAAAAGATGAATGAGGCCTTGCAAAAAAAATGCCACACCATGGGGAAACTGTGTAAGTTCTGTCCATTGATAATGCTCCTGTCAATACGGGAGCAAAAAAAAAAACCATTGCATCCAAAATTCTAAATGAAAATGGCAACTATGACATCTATGTCCACGGGTGTCCCTGTCACATCATCCACAACACTGCCAAAAAGGCTGGGCTGAGGTTTTTGGAGGTGAGTGTAAAGTATGCTTTCAAGGACCTCTGTTAAGCTTAATGCCAAGTGAAACGGTTTGTTATGCTGAGGTGTAGTGAGTCTATGACCAAAATGTAATGTGATTATAAATCACCATGTATTGCAGGTGTCTGGATTAGAGCCAGAGGATCTGAGTGTGGATGTGGGATACTGGTTTAGGGGCAGCACCATTCAAAAAGGTTACCTGACAGGTATACACTTTAACCAGTCCAAATGTAGTACAAATGAAATGCAATGGAAATAAAATTAACTAATTTGTGATTAATCACGATTAGCTATTGGCAATCATGCGATTAATTGTGATTAAATATTTTAATTGATTGAATTAATCAATTAATCAATATCAATATTCAATTTGAACACATCATCACAGTTCAATAAGTAAAAGTTCCACAGTCTAAACAACAGACTATATTAAAACGTTTTTGAAATTAGAGGTCAATTGAGGTTCATATTGAAGAGATGATAGCAGCTTGAAAAATAATAATAGCTAATGATAAAAATAAATAGAGTCAGTTATGTTATAATTTAGTTATAGTTATAGCTAGTTCTATGTTATGTATCAGTTATGTATAGTTACGTCATGATGTCAAATATATGCAAATTATCGTATGATTTAAGCTAGCGACATCTAGCGACTTTGTGAGCAGGCTTTAGCTAAAATAATGGGCAATACCTCACCAAACTATAACATGCTACAACACTTAATGGTATGTTACACAAAACATCCCCAATAGTACCCCCACTTCCTAAAACTTTACAAAAACTGTGAACAGTTTAAAAAAATCAACAGTTAGTGATTTAGCAACGCTATTAAGCACTTTAACTATACATTTAGTTTACAATGTTTACATTACATTTCTGCAGAGCCAGTGTGTAGAGTGTGTGTGTATGTCGGAAGTGAGTGATGAAGCAAGAGAGAGAGAGCAGCGTCGATGGGAGCGAGTAACGTTATCGACTCCGGCCCAAGCAGGAAAAGTTTGGTTTGTCCATTCTGGGCTACTGTAGGAACATGGCGGTGCAACATGGCGGACTCCGTGGAGAGGACCCGCTCCCTATGTAGATATAAACGGCTCATTCTAAAGTAGCGAAAACACGATTTTTATGATCAGGTGATTATACACTAAAGAAAACATACTTGTTAATATTATATTCCATTTCTGACGATAGATCCCCATACTGGTCCTTTAACATGCTACACGATTCAGTGAGCAAATAACCCTTTGAACAGCCCTCTTATTTCTGGGTGTTCTCTTTACTCTGGATGAATGACAGTCTCAACAGGCAGGCAGCTTTAGTAATGGAAAACGTCTGCAGGAGCTGCACTGCTATCCTATGCCAGACCTCCACTAATGTCTAGTACATAATGGGATGCCTCCAACTGTATTCAGCTCATAATTCGTTAAACCCGTGGTGAGTTAATACAATTTGCACCACTATACTGATTTGTCCAATATTGTTGGTCAGTGAAGAATGAGGCAATCAGTAATGGATTTCATATGCATATAACTGTGCTCTCATTGATATTAGACCCTGCCCTGGAAGATTACACTATTAGACTATGATGATGAGATCACTGCTGTGGCAGGTGGTTTAATAGCAAGGGGAGAGGTTATACAGAGAGGGAATTACACTCTGTGGGAAGCAATTAGTATATAGTTGTCATTGGTTCCCGCTAGGGATGCAAATTGTAAGCAACTTCCTTAATCGATCATTGGAAACACTAATGATCAATCAATCAACTGATTAATCCTAATTTAAAATAATTTACAAATTGTGCATCTACCAAACAATACCAAATGCATTTTTTTTCCCCCAATGAAAGCCTTATTTCCATAGCAACATATTGCATATTCTATGACAGCATTGCATAGTTAATAAACATATAAAGATTAGAGGCCTAGATCATTTATATTAAACACATTGAATATAGTTGTAGATCAGATAACATGCAGAGCATGCTTGTAAAAATGATCTCCCCTAACATCCTAGCCTAGTTTTCTAAGAAAGATGCTCAAAAACAACTAAATGTAATGCTGCAAGAAGAGAATACAACCTAACAAATGCATTGTCCCAAATTCTGCCTGTTCTTGTTGTTCTTGGTGCTGTTAGATTGCTGCTAGACCGCCCCGTTAATTGGCATACAGGTGCGTGCGGGAGAGTTAACAGTTATGAAACTGCAGTAAAAATGTAGCAGTGGTAGTTTTTTAATAAATTTTGACTTCTGGGCTGAGACAAATACAGTTCGGATGGAGATGTTGTGGGTATGATATATTGCGTGCCACCTTTGCCGTCCGGTGAATCCCTACGCGTCGACTTTCCACCAGTATTCCACCAGGCTTTGTCTCCAAGGATGATGATGATGATGCCCGTAAAAAGTTCCCAACCTTGGGTGTCCGTGCTGCTAGTTAGAGCCATGGAGAGGCCGGATGCATGGCTGTAGCTCCCGACGCTGCGTCTCTATGGGGTGCATCACCTTCAGCATGTGGCCACCTCCACCTTCTCTCCCAGCGCCAACTGGTTGCGAATGCGAGTCATTGAAACACGCTTTGAAAATACTCCATTCTACCGATATCTAGAATGTACACTACATGTTGTTTATATTTCAGATCTTTATTTGATAGTAGATCGATCAAATTCTTAACGACCAGTTAATCGATCGATTAATCGTTAACATCTCTAGCTCCCACCAATAACCACTGTGGTGCAATAAGGCTGTTGGAGCTCTCATGGGCTTGTGTGCATTTGGCCCTGATAAAGTCTTGCTGTTATGTCTTCCAGCCTGTCAGCTGGAGCTGCGACTGGCTGGACCAAAGTGAAATGGCAGTACTGGGGAAATGAACCCCTCTCTGCGCCTCAGGAAATTTGATTTCTAACCCTGAGACAGCATTATTATTTTTTGATTATATTCATATTTGGGTCGATATCATCTGTCTTTATAGAGGAAGGGGAGAGATCCCTCCAGATGTGTGTGTGTGTGTGTATGTGTGTGTGTGTGTGTGTGTGTGTGAATCAAATACCCTTAGAAAGAGAAGAAGATGAGAAAATCTCCTCATGCGGTGCTATTTTAACTGCTGCTCTCTTAAGCAAGGTATAATGCAGGAATTATGCTTCTGCGGCTCCTGAAGAGGTTAGCGTAGACGCTGCAAAAACATCGGTTCTATCAGAACTGGAGATTACTTCTTCATTGAAAGACGAGCAAAGAGCGGAACTGAAGGTTTATCCCAATGGAAAACATGTTTTTGCTTTGATTGACAGATGTTTCATCCAATCACCTGCCAAGTATTTTTTTTTTTTTTAAAGTGCTCGTCCTTTTCCAAACAGTCGCCAATGACGGCTTCTCAGATGGTTCTGTGTAACAAACCATCTGGCCGGGTCAGGTTAGTGTCTTGGTGGATTAACATTACAATACACCACTGAGAACAAAGCTATGTATTTCAAGTTGTCCATGTGGGCGCGTGTTTACATTTACTGAAAACAATCACATAGAAGTTTAAAGAAATAATGTATCTCTACACAAACTGCTCCATTATGTGTGTGTGTTTGTGTGTGTGTGTGTGTGTGTGAGAGAGAGGTAGTGAGCCAGAGGCTTCTGTCGGGATGCTGCATAATAACGATACTATTGCTGCTGTTTCAATCATACAGAGAAAAAAGTAGAGGAGTGGAGAGCAACAGCCACACTGAAAGAATAACTGAGAGAGCAAGATGGAGGGAGGGTGGAGAGGGTGTTGGGATGTGGGGGGTGAAGTGATGGCTGGATGGGTATTCTCATTGACAGTGTGTTTAGTGCTTATTGCCTGTGGCTTCATTAAGAGAGGCCCAGAGAGAGACAGCGAGGCCAGAGAGCAGGACCGCTGTAGAATAAAGCAGCAGTTAACCATTCACTGCTGTCTGACTGGCAGATATGCAGGACATCCACTGACAGCTCCCAATAAAGACAATTACAAGTAGAGATAGGTAACCTTTTCAATTACAGGTCGATAATTGAACTGAATTGAGTGGAAATAGTCAAGTAATAGCCAAGTTAATTACAGTAGATACAGTAGAGTAAAAGGTCATATCATTGAACAACTGGTAATAATGCAATACGGTGCTCTGAACGCCCAAGGCTTCATTCACACCAGATCCAGAACGGTGCGGTGGAAACGCAAGTCCTCCCTTTCATTTTCAAAGGAGGTAGTGTGTTTGGGCTGCGGCTGCAGGGGGGTGCCGGAAAAAAAATGCAACAGCAGAAGCAGAATTCAACCCGAAACCACGCTGCGTTGGCCAATCACGTATCTAGCGATCTAGAGCTGTACAACCCAGCCATGAGGTAAAGAAAGACGTTAATCGTTGTGCCATTAATGTGACTTTCCCACACCACCGCACAACCCTGCAGCAAATCACCGCAACGCCAGAGGCCTGTACTAGAAAGCGAGTTCAACATACCCAGGGTATCTTCTCGTTATCTGGCTTAACCAACCCTAACAAACGAGATCCTGCTAAACGGTCCTACGATAGTGGTTATCAACTCGGTTAATCAACCCAGGGTTTCTCAACCTGGCTATGAGCACGTTCACATGAAAGAGGCGGTGTTTGCAGCATATGACCAATCACAAACATGGACAAGTCTACTGTCGGAAGAGCGGCAGATTTTACAAACCAAGAGCGAACTATAATATTAGACAAATACGAAGAAGTTAAACACATAATCCAGACTAAAAGTAACACAGTTGAAGCTGTCAAATGCAGGAAAGACAGCTGGCAAAATAAAAAAAAAAAGTGTGAATCCGTAAATTAACAGACTTATTAATGTTAGGGAATACTCAATTGTCAGGATATAATTGATGAAAAGATAACACTTCATTATGCCCTTGCATAGTGTCATGGAGTGTATGACTATTTCAGTCTTCTTTCAGCTGACTCCGGCGGTGTGAAACAGACTTGGGAGTAAGTAAAAATATAAATAATTCAAAAATAATTCAATAGCGGTAAGCACTCACAGCATCATACAGCCAGCTGTTTCTCAGTTTAAACTGTGTTGTTTTTAGCCTGGATTGTGACTGTAACTTATTTTGTATTTGTGTAATATTATCATATGATCTGCGCACCGACCTCTGATTGGTCAGTAGGCGGTGCCTTCACACGAATTGATCTCTTATCTGGATGTGATCATATTTATTCTAAATATGTTGAATGTGAGATAACCTAATTTAAAGGGAATATGGTTATGGTTGTACATGTAGCATGGGTAAAGTGTTTGAGAATAGAAATATCACGTTGTTTACAGTATGGCTCATGAAAGACTTCAGTGAAAAGTTATTTGATTTTCTCAGCGTCAGATAGAAACGCGCCTTCCAGCTATAGAAGCAGAACAATCCTCTAAGGTCTGTTGAATCAATGGAAGTCTACCCATTGAATCCAGACAAGGGAAATGTGGTGTTAGTGTTACTGTTATGTCTGTTACTGTTATGTGGACCAATAATATAAAAGGACTACAGATGACTAGTTGTGATGTCACAGAGATGTGACGTGTGAGAGACCAGTGTAGGACCTGTATGATGTTGTAGCATTCTCAGAGAAGTTGAAATAAACATTCACGTTAAAGATACAGTTAATGAGGTAACACAAATTGTAATAGTTTGAAGCCTGACCATGCAGTTTTTTCCTAAACCTAAAGACATATAAAACCTAAAGTGACGCCAAGGGGCGTGACAAAGCGGCAGCATGTGGCGAGTTGGGATAAGATCGTGGTGGTATGACATCTTTCTTTGAACTGCAACTTTGACAAACCCTAATGTATGGCCTCGTCAGTCGATCAACACATCTCGCATAGCACTTAGAAGTTAGTTCTTTGATTGAAATATTAACATCCAATATCCTGCTCACTCGTCTATCTGGTAGTACATCATTGTAGCTTCCCAGGCTCTTAAAAAATCTTCAGTTAGGCTCTGCTTACTTAGGTATGCCGCTACATATATAAGATCAGAGGGATTATTATTTCAACAGGAGTTTCCTTGGCTTGGGATCGAAATTGTGGTTGAAGAAGTTGTGAAGTGCATTAATCTCACATAGAAGGATGTGATAAGAAGGAAATATAAAGTTGTTTGAAAGGAAGGCTGCACTTGATCTGGAAAGTGATATGGCATGTACTGCTGCCTGGTGTTTTAGGATGTAAAAAGACTATAATATTGCCTGTCATATTGTTCGTGCTAAACAGAATTTTTGGGATAATTATTGTTTTTTTATGAAATTTCTTAATGTCCCTCCTCAATATGCTGCCACTAATCCTCACAGTACAGTTTAATAAACTGGGTAAAGTTGCAGTTGGATAGTTCAGAATGATGCAGCCATTCTTTCAGCCATCGTGAAGGTCCAGGACTCCAGCACTCCACCAGAGTGATCCATCCTCACTAACTGGGATTTGTAGTTAACTTATTTTGGCCAAAATGTCAGCAAAGTTGTCTCATGACAGGTAGTGACAAATAGAAACTTCAGAGTGAGTGAATGGTGTGAATTGGTGTGAATCGGAAGGTCGGCGGTTCGATCCCCGGTTCCTCCAGTCCACATGTCGAAGTGTTCTTGGGCAAGATACTGAACCCCAAACTGCTCCCGAAGGCTGAGCCATTGGTCCGTCAATGAATGCAGTGAACTGAATTGCAGTTTTGTCTTTAGGTTATAAGTTGCTACGGTAATTATCATCTTATATTTTAGATTGTCAGAGGTTTGAACCTTTCAATTATGTTATAATATTATGTAATATTATGTTTACTTTCAGGTGCATACTTGTGTTTTGGGTTTCTCCTAGAACATGTTAACATGCTTTAATGTTCAAAGAAACGCTTTGAAACGCTCAGTTTGAACTAACTTTGCAGACCTTTTGCATGCAAAAAAATGTATATAATACACTAAAGAAAAGGGAAAAACAAACAAAAAAGCGTAATAGATCTCTGCCCATAGCAGTTCAGACCAAAATGCAGTTCTGGGATTTCTAAGTGATAGAGTAAGATTTCTCAGTGTTGTCACCATTGTGCTCAAATCGATAGGCCTACAGGGTTTTTGAAAAGCAACATTTTCACTATCTACAAAGTAGTTTTTTCTGTCCACACCTGTGCCCTGTGGTACTTGTGTGACTGGCTGCGATGTTGACTGTGCTGAACTGAGAGCAGAGGTGGGCCAGTCATCATGTAGCCCGGTGCTATTTGACTGTCAAGGACCACTTGGATTCGTGTTGGCTTCGCTCGCCTGCTCAGACCAGGTCGATGATGCGTGGTACTAAAGCACTCGTGTGCAGTCATGTCCTCTGCTATTCTCATGGCTTTACCTCATGATGAAAACACCCTCTCCAAACAGTTCAGTACCTTGACATATAAATCCTTCAAGCAGCAGAAACAATGTTGAACATTTTCCTTGGGTTTGACTGACTCCCTGAAGGGCAGTGACTGGCTTGAGGATCCCACTACTCGCAGCCAAACTGCAGTCCATAACTGGTTCTACTCTCTACCTAATATCATTGAAGTGTTTCTTACAGTTTATGAACTGTTTCTTGGCAGAGGATCTCCTAAGAGCAACACAGTAAGAAAATGTGTTTTCTCCTCCCCGGTTAATTTAATTTAAGGTGCTGTAGATTTGCTGCTGGTGATTCTACACCTCCCACACAAGGACATCAGTTTTCTTCATGAGCTCCAGATTGTTGTCTCCATTATGAATTTCTCAGAGCATTTAGCAAAAAATGCTGCTTTACAAGGAAGCAAAGAAAAACGAACAAATGATTAAGTTGGTCATAACCAGTGGCGGAAGAATTATTTGAGATCCTTAAGTAAAAAAGTACTAACCACAATGTGAAAATACTCCACAGTCATGCATTCAAAACAGTACTTATGTAAAAGTATGTAGGTATCATCAGCAAAATGTACTTAAAGTATGAACAGTTGTGCAGTAAAATGTTCCTTGTCAGTGTTTCACTATTGTATATGATGTTTTTGGGTTAATATTAAAGCTGCAGTCGGTAACTTTAAGCAATTATGATAAAAAGTTATTTTTATAATACAGCCACTATATCCTGATAGCAGTGTGTGAGACAGATAATCTGTGGAAAAATAATCATGTTCCTCTGTGTCCTCCTGTGCTCCTAATGGCATTTGCAATATTTCACCTTGCCCAAAGCAAAACAACCAAGCCGAGCTGTCTCTAAAGTAGCTGTCAATCACTGCTCGAGCAACTAGCGAACTCCGATCAAACTGTCAAAGTAGGCAGCGCTGATGAAATATAAATCAAGATTCTGTAACTGTATTGTCTATTTATTGCCTCAAATATTTTCAGAAACATATTTTAGTGTACTGTTCAGCTGTGAAAAGAGAAAGTTTGCTTTGGGCCTGTGGGGGGGGTGCTGGATTTTGGCTTGACTGTTTTCGCCAGGTCACAAATTTTACTTGAGTACACAGACTGATTGTATTCCATATATCCCTTCAGTTATGATGACATTGTTTTCACAGAAAGAATTCTTCTGAAAGTGAAACGAGTAAAGCTGCTGGGCCTGATAACATCCCTGGCCGTGTACTGAGAACTTGTGCCAACCAGCTAGTTAATGTCGTCATTAACATATCGCTGTCACAGGAGAGTGTTCTCACCTTGCATCTAAACGCCTACCGCCCTGTGGCACTCACCCCCATTCTGATGAAGCACTTTGAGAAACAGGTTCTCCAGCACATCAAAGACATCCCAGTTTCTTTAGTTAGTTTGTTTTTACTGCTTCTCTCTGCCAACTCTTGCTAATGTTACCAGCTACAAGCCAGGCTAAGAACTTAAAGCCCCTCTCCAGACAGTTTAACTTCCTGTTCTTTCTCAATCAGAGAATAGGGGTGTGGTTAATAGTCAGACGTAATTCAATACCAACCAGATTGCATCGTTTTTCAACCCAGTTTAGATGAAACCAGTTTAGAGGAATTTACTGTTTATCAGACCACAAATAAGACAAGAATTCGCGCAACACACGGACTCTCTCTCACTCGCCCTCTTCTTCACCATCTCCTCCTGGCGAGGCGGCCGTCTGGCTGCTGCTGCACCGAGGAGCTGCACCGCCACACGCCAGCCACAGCGTACCGGAGGATGGATAGACATGTTGCCGTTGTCCGGTGTTTGAAATGCAGTTTTGGGACACTTTGGAGGTGCACCGTCCACCAGCACCGGCCGCTCTCACCTCAGATCCCAGCACAGACACTACACTGGGCTGCACTGGGATTCGTTTATTTCTCTAACGGGACTTTTCTCTTGTTTTCTCTCGAGCTGAAAGTTGTGCCATCCCATCGTCCGGACCTATTAGAGGCCAGCAGACCTTCGGTATCGGCTGCATTCAATTAATTTATCTCCAGCAGGAGGAGACGGTAAAGAAGAGAGCGAGTGAGAGAGACAGTCAGGGTATTGTGTTCATTCTGCCGGTGGGATGTTGTGTAATCCAATGCACTGATTGCACCTGTTTACCGCATACACAGATACCATTGTGAAAATAAACACACTAAACTAAGGTGGAGGAAAGTAAAAAATAAAATGAAAACCCTCAGTTAGCCAATGCAACAAGTTGGGCTAGTTAACTACACCTAACTAGCTAACTAACTAGAAAGACAAACTGACAGATAAACAGGTTTATCGGTTGCTCAGACGTAAACGAGCATGAGTGCGCCTGCGCAAGCATGGAGGATGACTTGTAGCTTCTACTATAGTCATATGTCATATTCCCATTTTACCAACAACCTTCTTTTTTCAACTTTGAGCACAAAATTAAATTATTTGTCAAAAAAAAAAAAAATTTGTAAAGAAAACCTTAGTCAGGAAATGACTCAAATAAATATGAAATATCATAGAAATGGTAAAATAGAATGGAGAGGGGCTTTAAGAGCTTAAGCGGCGTTGTTCTGGGAGCCATTGAACTCAAAATTGAAATACTGGGAACTGAAAAAAAACACTTACTAAAACTGCAGGCTTTGACCTACGGATCATCGTCATGTGAAATTACAAAATGAGAGTGGATCATTATCTTGTAAAGCCTTCATCAACCTACTACTAAACTGAGCATATTACTTCTTCTTTTTTTCGCAATGCTAGCACCAACTCTCTCAACTACTGGATGGATTGCAATGATATTTGGAACAGACATTTATGGTGCTCTTCGATAAATCATACTAACTTTGGTGATACCGTGACAAGTCCTATAGCGTCACCAGCAGGTTAAATACAAGTAAAAAGAAGTGTTTGTTGTGTAGTTAAAGCTGAAGTAGGTGAGATTGGAGCAAATATGATTAGCTATTAGTTATTAGTTATTTTTCTAAAACGGTCCCTATATCCTGACAGTAGTACATGAAACAGGTAACCTGAAAAAAAAACATGTGCTTCTGTGTCTTCCGGTGCTCCTAACGGCATCTGCAAGATTTCACAGACCGGAGGAAAAACAAGCAGTCAGAGCTGATCTGAGGTCTGTTGTCCATCTGCTGTCTATGAGAGCCGGCTCTCAATCACTCGCGAACTCTGACCAAACGGTCAAACTAGGCAGCGCTGATCAAATATGAATCAATATTATGTTACGTTAATGCCTATTTCTCTCCTCAAATGTTTTCAGAATCATCTTGTAGTGCACGGTTTAGCTGTAAAATGAGAAAGTTTGTGACGCCACCGCCATTGTGAAATCTGGTGAAGGAAAGCCAGATTCTGGTCACATGACCGGAGCACAGCCAATAGGAACACTCTCTCAATTAAATGACCTGTGTCTCTCAGAACACTTGAATTACAACATGCTGAAAGGTTATTATGGTATTTTTGCCCAATGATGCCAAAAATATACTGCCTACTGCCACTTTAATTCAAGTCGATTACATTTTTATTTATATGACCCAATATCACAAATTTGCCTCAGGGGGCTTTACAATCTGTAGGCTACCTCTATCCTTGGAGCCTCACAGCTAACTCTTTATACCCCTGTACTTTTCTTATGGTCTTGACAATGGTTAGCATGACACTGTGTTAAGTTACTGAACCGTGTACAAAACAGGTACCAAAAGATGGAGCAAAGTCCAGAACAACACAGAGGATGGTGTGTTTCTGTGTCTTTATATTTTCAGGTGAGTGCATGAATTCAGCTGCAGGATAGTGTAGGAGGGTGAGTACCTTCTGAAGAGGTACATTCTGTGTGCTTGTTTGTGTGTTCATAGTCAATTTTGTACTGTCCCTAAAAAGCTGCCTGAAAAAAAAGCCCCAGATCCAGGTAATGAGAGAGAAGAGGAGTGTGTGTGTGTGTGTGTGTGTGTGTGTGTGTGTGGGAGAAGTGTTGTGCTGGCTCTGTTTAATTGGAGCAACACGCACACAGATGCAACTGTCCGTACATGGGTTTGGATACACTTTCATACACGCGGAGAAACACAGCACATCTGTTAAATGCAGCACTGATCTGTTTCTTCTCTCTTTCCTCTCCTCCACACACTCATCGTGTTCCCTTCCTTTCTCTCTAATTACAGAATGAACAACGTGGGCAGCTCATCCCAATCTGGGACTCTCAGTCACTGACATTTACCAGCGCAGATAAAAAACAGCCACCGAAATGTTGTTTGTGTCTGTCCGTTCTTGTTAGACTGACAAAGTCATCCCTCCACTCATCCGTCCTCCATCGACCTGCTCCTTTTGTCCGTCCATCTATCTGTTCCTTAATACCTCTATCCATAAATGTTATGTCACTAAACCAGTGAAATACCACACACAGCAAAGCGTGAATCCAAATCAATACAGTCACAAAATAAGGAACAGAAATGTGCAACAGCACGCCTACAGAGAATGGTAGGTATCATGGGGGAGGTTTTTTTAAATAATGTTTAAATACTAATAAGTAATTTATACCCTCGGGCTTATCTATCATTTGCACTTTTAAATTGCTTAATTTGTCCCTTATAATTTGTGTAAATTATTAATTCAAATGAATAGAACAGGACCAATTGGTTCTCCTGTTTAAGGTATGTCAGAGGTCCTGTTCAGACCTGGTATTAACATGCGTCCTCAGTGATCAGATCACAAGTGGACAGCTCTGAGTACAGGTGTGAACGCACTCAGACTGCCCACCTGTTCTCTCTGGAGCGCTGTACCCCGCTGTTGTCTGGCAAAAGCAGCGGTGCCGGCACCGGCAGCGCGGAGGTCCCCGGGGACCACCAGTACAATATCCTTTTATTTTGATGTTAATACAATGTACCAGAATTAACGAATATGTAGGATATTACTACTGACAATCCTGTAATATTACATCACAATGGCTGCTGTATTAGCCGTGTGTTACTGCGTGTTTATTTGCATATGGGACGGGGAAGTGAGATCAGATCACAAGTGGTCACTGAAGACGCATGTGGAGATGCATTTTAATGCCAGGTGTGAACAGACGTATTTAAAGCTGTCCATTTGTGATCGGATCACTGAGGACTCATGTTAATACCAGGTGTGAACAGCGCCAGTGATAACAAAGCAATGTGTTTGACAGTGTATGGCCATATATCTGAGTCAAAAATCTCTGGTCTCTGTCTCAACTCTCTGTCTGTATGTCTGTTCAAGCAAGCTCAGGTTACTGCAGAAAAAGCCAAACCTAAGCCAAGCTGTAAACTACCACCTTTCCTAGTCACGATTCCAAGGTTGAGAAGCTTCTTGTCCCAAAATAATCTACTTGATTCAAACCAGTCTGGTTTCAAGAGTGACCATTCCACTGAAACGGCACTGCTCAGTAATAGAAACCCTGAGGTCAGGGTTGTTGGAACAAGGAGAGTTGGAGAGAGAGTCACTTCTGCAAGGATTAGCACGGTATCTCAGCTTGCCTGAATGATATCTCAAACTGGACGATGGAACCAGTCACCTTCAACTCAATCTCTTCTGTGAAGTCTTAGTTATCCCAGCCAGTCCTTCTGTTCAGCACATTAGTATCCAGCTCAGCTCCGCCTTCGCTCTCTCTCCAACAAAGTCTGCAAGAAATCTTGGCATCCTGATTGATGACCAAAACATTCACTGAGCATGTTGCATCTGTCACTCACACTCGTGTTTGTGAGGCAGAAAATCTCAATCCAAACCCTTGTAATGTGTGTTCCCTTGGGGGGGTGGAACGAGTTACTGAGCTTGATTCGGTCAGCAGAATCCCTCTCTGTCTTCATAAATTGCTTTAAGACCTAACTCTTCTGAGAGTACTTACTCACCTAATATGCTCTTTCTGTCTCTCCCTGTCTGTCCATCCTTCTCTCGCTCTCTCTCTCAAAAAAAAGTAATTTGCCATGCACTAATTTGTTACTTCATGCACCTGCAACTTTGTGGCACATGGGATGTGTTGCAGCCCCTATTCTCAAAGGCTTCTCCTTGATCTACTGGGACTTGGATTGTACCTCATTTGTACATTGCTTAGGACAAAAAGTGCCAAACAAACAAATGTAAATGTACTGCCTATTGGGATACAGTACAAAACAAGAGGCCTTTCATAGTGGATGATACACCATGTTCATTCTGTATGTATCTGGTAATAATAGTTGTGATGCACAGTACTGGCAATTCAATTGTACTGACCTGCAGTAGACAGAAAACACATCCTTTGTGTAAGAAATATTGTTTGTATGATGGGTGTGTGTGTGTGTGTGTGTGTGTGTGTGTGTGTGTGTGTGTGTGATTTACAAATGGGTATATGGAGCAAATTCTCACATGAGTGTGTGTGTGTGCACTTTTGATAAAAGGTGTGGGTGTTTATTTACCTCCCATTGTCTCGACAGGCAGGCTGACACTCTCATCAATCGTTGCGCGTGAACAATGGGAGCCTCCCTGCTCTGAATTATCTGTGTGTGAGGAGGGAGGCAGGTGCTGCAGATGGAGAAGGCTCCCATTCATTACCGGCACCTCTATTACCATCATTACCAGCCTGCCACAGCACACGGGCAGAAGGGAGGGACGCCAAGCCTGTTGCACTCATCAACAGCAAGGGGACATTAAGACACTGACCCACTTTCCACTTTGTGTTGCAATGAATCCTGAGAGGATGGGACTGGACGGAGGTAGAGAGAGAAACCTGAGCATCGAATCCCGGTGATGTGACCAAAAACAGCACCTGCAGGTCAGAGATGGAATGAGAAAACTAATGTTCTGATCAGACTACTCGGTATCAACTGAATAAACAGACGTCAGTGCAAAATTGAGCATCGGGCGCAGCATTCCTGGAAGTGTTGCCAGGTCCTAAAGAACAAATGTACAAATATTGCACATTTCTGAAGGGTTAAATTATCACACAAATACAATAACTATGGCATATCTAGCAACACATTCCTTGCACATCATTCAGAGCTTAAACATCCACAAGCTGATATTGGTTTAGGTACAACAGGATGTCAAATCACTCACAAAAGCACTTTGATTACATAATCTAATATCCTATACCATCTCAAAAGACATAAATGTCATATAAGCAGCAGTAGCCAACACCACCTGTCTCATGCACAGGATATAGTGACCGTTTTATTATTTTTTAATCATATTTGCTCCATTTCTACCCACTGCTGCTTTAAAACTATGCAAATTCATATCATTTTGATCGGACCTTTATTGTTACTATAGATAACGCCCAAAAAGCTTAAAGAGAAAACTTGCTATAGTTCAATAATTATTGTATCATTTACACATATCACAGCCTCCGTCTGAACATTTAATTCTTCTGGAATTTTTTGCGCTGTAAAATCATATTCTGTAAATCAATATAGCAGATTCAGAAAACTTATAAATAATGTTTCATTCATTATATTTGTTCACGAATGAAAAAAAAGAGGAAGTTTACAAAAAGGAGGTGAACATGTTTATCGATAAATCACAGCATCCTCATTCTCACCCCCCTCCCCTTCGTCGTGCGTCAGCTCGTCCAGATGCTCTCCACATTATTTTTTATGTTCATACAGCATATGAGACATGGCACAGAAACGCTGGAAAGAGAACCGACAGATTGTGAGAAGTGCTGTTGCCCAAGAAAAAGTCACCAAAGACTAAAATGTAGAACCGGCCCACTGCAAACACTGGGAGCATCGACATCGCTGCCACTGTGGGTGTCCTATTTGGGCCTGTTTGAGTTGACTGGATCTTGAAACAGGTCTTATTAAGGTTTCCTTCTCTAATTCCTTTAAGCCATATTTCCATCGCCAAGAAACGTACACAACAAGGCTTGTATTAAATGAAGTTACGCTCATTCAGCAGGTTACTCACGGTTAGTTGTCCAGCAGCAGTTGTGTCGATGAATGCATGGATGGCAACGTGCAGCCTATGTGTGTTCATGCGTGTGATAAAACAACCAGAATAGGATATGTCACAGCAACCCAAAGTAAAGAAAAAGATCAACTTAAACTTTGTCTTTGCGAAATGAACAAGTAACCTAATTAAAGCCTGTTGAAAAACTATTTTGGCTCTTGGCGTCCTGAGGCTGCCTGCGCTGTGCACAGCCGGTACTAATTACCATGTTGCAATCAACTGGTGCCAATTTATTACCTCCGCCAAGGCCGAAGGCCTAGGAAAGAGGTTATGTTTTCACCGGCGTTGGTTTGTTTGTTGGTTTGTTGGTTTGTCCATTTGGAGGATGACTCCAAAAGGATTTGAATGCATTTTTTTGGAGGGGTGGGGTGTGGCATGTAGAACAATCCTCTAGATTTTGGTGGCGATCCAGATCATGATTCGGGAATTTTTTTGAATAATTCCGCTCAGCCTGTGCATTAACACCACAGGCTTTAAGACATGCACAGGGTAAGTGATGTGTTCATGACCCGTCACCCTGCCTCTTTCCTTCTGCCTGCAGAGAGAGGGACAGAGAGAGAGCGGGGGGTGGAGGGAAGGGGGGGACACCTGTAGATTTGGCGTATTTTTACATTAAACTCTGTGAAATTACTGTCGAGTTCAACCAAAGCACACTTGGTGATTGTTGGAAAGAGTAACAACGACAGTTTAGGTGAGTTTTATTTTATTTATGTCCAGTTTAAATGAAGTGTTTTACGATGCTCCGCTGCATACAGCTGATCTCAACATAAACAAAAATACACGTGGATGATGGGGCAAGCTGCAATCATACTCGGGCAGCTTGGCGGAGGTCTGCGCTCTCCGAGTGCCATTCTAGTTACCAATTCAATGCCATGGTTGGCCACATGGGGCACAAATGCCAACCACAGTCTAACAACATACATCTTATAATAAGGAATTTAACTTATCCTTATTTTTTAATATTTGGCTTCTACAGGTCTGATTTGGGTTGTGGTTTGGACCAGTTGTGACGTTACTCGAGTCCCTTTCAGATTGGGTCCCTTTTTTCTGAAAATGTAATATTGTTGTGTATGTTTTTCATTTATCTGTTTAGGATCATTCCCATTTCCATGTGCTGCACTAACGGGAACAAAGGAGCATGGAAGAAATCAGGAGCGTCTCTGCTCACACCCCTTTTCTCCAATTCCACCCAAACTCCCACCTCATGTTGAGAGGTGAAAAATGATATACAAAGAACAGGGTTGCCTATTTCTCTCTCTCCGTCTGTCTCTATCTATATCCCTCCCTCCCTCTGGCCTCCGAGGGGAATCAATGCAATCTTCTTACCTATGAACCTCTATTTTTCTCACATCAAACCACTATAGCCCGTAGCGTGGTGGTCTTCCAGCACTGAAAGTGTCGGACAAGTGGGATGATCGATGTTTACAGCCAGTAAAACAGCTACTATTAGACCTCAGTGTTTTACTTAAGCCTTGGATTCAGTTGTCAGTTGTCTGTCTGTAGCCCTCGGGGGCCGATAACACTATCTTCGACATTAGCTTTTCTCCGGAAAGGTCTGAGACGGCCTCCCTTCAAACTCGGGCCGGCCTCTGGGGTTGGAAAAAAAACAAAACAAACAAACAGAAATCTATTTCATTTCTCTTCTCTTCTCTTTCCCTGTTTGTCTGGTGGATAGGAAGGGTTAGGGAGCTTAGGGGAGATGTTTGCCCAGTGGAAACGTCAATGCATTTCATCAAAACAAAACAAAAAAAAAGAAATAAATACACCTCCACGCAAGATGAATGCTTGCAATATGCAGGCCCATATGGTGCAATCCCATTAGCCTCTGCAGCCTTGCATGTTGAGGTTTGTCACGAGCAGACGGCGTGTAATAAATGTTTAGGGAGGGAACAAGGCTTCTGTTTACTCTGGAAACTGGAGCGAAGCACAGACTTGGACTGATACAGGTTGTGGAAAGCCGATAGTGGTATTTCTTAGATTATACAAATGCTTATGAAACAGCTTAAGTTATATATTAATTTACAGTCCAACATCCCTTGATGACTTACACTACAGTCAATTCAATTAAATTCAAATTTGGGAAATAGTTAATGATAGATCTGCTTTGGTGTCAGTGGCCAATGATTTTCTATTCAGTATGTTATATTTGGCCAGTTTTATGCCTAGAGAAAAAAAAAAGAGGAAAAAACAATCCATGAAAAAAGCCTTACTTTTGCCTTAAAGTGGCAGTAGGCAGTATATTTTCCCATCATTGGGCAAAAATGCCATAATAACTTTTCATCATATTGTAATTCAAGTGTTCTGAGAGACTTCTGCTCCTCCTCATGGCTCTGTTTTCAGGCTTTAGAAAATCTAGCCTGTGACGGAAGACTTTGGCCAATCACAGGTCATTTCAGAGAGAGAGAGCGTTCTTATTGGCTGTGCTTCGGCCTGTTGGCGGTGCTTGGTATTTCCTAAACTGATCTCAACATGGCTTCGGGGGTCACAAATGTTCTCATTTTACAGATAAACAGTACACTACAAGATGTTTCTGGAAACATTTGAGGAGAGAAATAGGCATTACAATAACAGAATATTAATTCATATTTGATCAGCTCTCATAGACGGCAGCTGGACGGCAGACTCCAGATTAGCTCTAAATGGTTGTTTTCATCCGGTCTCTGAAATCTTGCAGATGCCATTAGGAGCACCGGAGGACACTGGAGGAACATGCTTTTTTTCAGGTTGTTTTAATCATATTTGCTTTAAACAGAAATTACATTTCGCATGCTGCTGATATAGTTCAGTGAAAATATTTTAGCAGAATTTCTTAAATAACTTCTGTCTTGTATTTTGGAAATTTTTAAAAAGATATGTACATTTTTTATACTTATTTTGTTAATAACTATAACAATTTCCCCATTTTCATGTAAATTAATTAATCCATTTAATTTGTTAGCAGCTTTAATTAAAAAAAGAAAATCAGTAGGTGCTATCAGTATCAACCAAAAAATCTAACAACAAATAAATATTGACATGTCATGCCATTTTAGAAACAATTCAAGAGAAAATTGGATGGGAAACTGAAAATATAAAATATGGATTGGATTGGAACTGAATGTGTTGAATGGACGAACAGCACACATCACTGGGTTTGAGTGAATTATGTAATTCCTTTCACTCAAACTTTCACTGCTTTTTCTTTTTACAAAAATATTTACTTTAAGGCACCATTAGGTGATAATGTGTGTATTATTATGGATTTATAATCAGCTACAAAGGGGCGATCATTTTGGACATGAGACTAACACAACAGGAGGGTTAAGGTCTCCCGTACTCAAATGCTGATCAATTCTTCAATAAATACGTTATCAAACAAGCTAGTTGACATCTATTATATCAGAGTTGGATGACCCCACACTCATAT
>CAKAOH010005801.1:6231-17680 GCA_916701665.1 Sebastiscus tertius
CACACACACACACACACACACACACACACACACACACACACACACACACACACACACACACACACACACACACACGCACACGCACCACCCCCCCATTGCTTTTCTACAGCATAATGAATGTAAATATTTCTGTGAATAACAAACCAGTCCAGTTAAGTGAGTAATTCTGCCACATTTTAAATATGCAATTAATTTAAAATGCTTTTTTAATTGGGCCATATTTTAAGGTCATGGCTGATGACCTAATTCTACTCTTGGATGCATTTTAAAATCCTTAAAAACAAAACATGCAGCTCCTGTAGATGCATTAAAGAGTGAAACCCAGAAGAAAATACTCATTTTACTTTTACTGATATATTCAGTGACATTCTCCTGCTTCTGTAAATCAACATCATTTTATTTTAAATAGTTAAGATGAAGGTTTTGCCTCCTCTTCCTGGGATAGGGAGTGAATTATCCTCCACTGATCTAATGCATTTAATAATTTATTAAAGGTTTAATTGTTAAAAATGTTCATTATTTGGAACCATGTTCCTGTTTGTTCGGCTGCACTGTGAACAGATAGATGCACCTCTGACTGCTGTCCTCTGTGGTCCATACATGTGGACCATTGGGGCGTCTCTGGCTCTGAGGTAGAGCGGGTCGTCCACCGTCCCCGGCTCCTCCTGTCCACATGTTGACGTGTCCTTGGGCAAAGATATTTAACCCTGAATTCCCTCCGAAGGCTGATCCATCGGTGTGTGAATGAGTATTTAGATCCGATCCTGATGGGCAGCTTGGTGACGGCAGCCTCTGACATCAGTGTGTGTGAATGCTGACATGTAGTATGAAGAGCTCTGAGTAGAAAGCTGCTTTATAAATGCTATAAAAGTCCATTTAGCATTCATGTGTGATCTGAGAGGAACTGTGCAGTTCCCTCCAGGTACCACAGCTGTCTCCAGATCAGCCAGGACTGGACTCTAAAGGATTATAACATCGTTTATGACCTCCGCTAAGGCCGAAGGCCTCGGGAGGAGGTCATGTTTTCACCGGCGTTGGTTTGTTTGCTGGTTTGTCTGTTAGCAGGATTACTCCAAAAGTCTGCGATGGATTTGAATGAAAGTTTTCGGAGAGGTGGGGTGTGGCACAATGAACAATCCTTTAGATTTTGGTAGCGAGCCGGCACACCTGGGGTTGGAAAGAGTAACGATGACGGATTAGGTGAGTTTTACTTTGTTTCTGCGCTCTCCGAGTGCCATTCTAGTTACTTGTTTATTTCTAGAGGACAGTGCACATGAATCAACTCTGACATTTAACAACATCAGTGCTATAGATGTGCTGAAGTTAGCTGAACAGCTAATTGTAACGTGACACGCGGGACACGAACAGCGGCCTCCTGGATGAAAGTCTTGTGATTGTTGGACCCATCCACCTCCACGTGAGTGTCTTTTCACTCTTAAAGCTACGTCACCACACGTCCGGCGCACGTTCTCAGCGTTTAATGTTGACATGGATGGGTTTACATTGTAGTTAAAGGAAAGTTCGGTGCGTCTCATACTGACGCTCAAGGGTGCCTTGTGCGTCGGTATCTAACGCTGATGGTCCAACAAACACAGGACTTTCAACCAGGAGAACGCTGCTTTGTTTTGGAAGTTTATGTTACATTACGTTAGTGACGTGTTTTTTAGTGACGTTTGTGACATGTTTTTCTGTACTTATGTAACATTGTTTCCATGTGTTGTTTACTTAGTTTTCGTACTTATTTTTAGGCCAACCATGAGTTTTTTTCTAAACCTAACCAAGTGTTTTTGTTGCCTAAGCCTAAGCGAGTGGTTTTGTTGCCCCCTGCTGGTCCTGCACATTCATGCATGTGTGTAATATTCACGCCTCACTGAGTCAAAATGTGACATTAACAAGCTGTCCTCAGGTGGACAGGACACTCTTTGGCTTGATCTGAGGTCAAGCAGACACAGAGCAACATGGTCATTCATTACAAGTTGTATTTGTCCAATGTTCTCTCTCTCTTTTAGCTCTGGTTTTGGTCTCCACCATCTCCTGACAAAGTGATCAGTCTCTTTAACTGCTAGATTTTCCACTTTCTTCACCAGCTCATCTCTAAGTGTGTCTGTGGAGACACTGAGACGGAACCAGACAGGATGTGTCGCGCAAAACCAAAAGTCTGTGGCTAAAAATGCTCCGTAAAGCTGAGAGGACCTGCTGAGTCAGGTGATAATCCTTCTGGGTTCGTCACTACGAGAGACACCTCTCATGTTGACACATGTTCATAGGAGAATATTGATGAGAGCAGCTTTAAATAACAAAAAGGGCTTTGTAGAAAAATGTGCATCTGTTCCATATCTCAGGAATCATATCAGGACTAGACACCCGTCCCTCGTCCCCGTTAGAGACAACGTCTACAGAAAACACACACTGTTAATCTCCGGGGTTTAGGTTGTACCAGCTGTTACTTCTCTGACACTCTGCTGCTTCCTGTCACTCTTACACCCTGAAAGAAATCCTGCATGCTTTTCCATTTGGTGGATGAAATGCATCATGGGTTTATTTGACTTTCTGCACTTTCTGCTTCCGTCTCTCTCCGTCCATCCCTCTGTCCCTCCCTCCGTCCCTCCCTCTCCGTCCCTCCCTTTCTAATAACCGAGGTGAGCACTTCCCCTGCTTGTTTCAGAGAGGAGTATATTTAAATATTCATTCCTTGTTAGAAGGTGTTGCCAAAGCGCTGCACCGTGAGGGGGACGAGCGCCCAAACCTCCCGTAGTAGCAGCTCTTCTTGGCTCTCCCTGCCGCCGCCACGGCTGACTCCACACTTAACCCGACCAGGAAGCGTAAAATCAGATTTAGGAAATGAGAAATTCTATTTTACATTCGCTCGGGAACCCTTCAAGTGTGCGATTGGAATTCTTGATGACTCGCCGTCACACTTCACCTCCAGCACTTTTATGTTAATGTTGGTGGCGAGGAGCGGCGACGCGTGTCAGAGTGTATCACGGCGTGGAGGCTGTGAGGGGCGGGCCCAGACTCATACCGGAGGTTTGAGGCCCATATCGATTGATATTTTAAAGGGGCACCACTGACTTTACTTGTCATGTGGAGTACTAGTACTACTACTGCTGCTATTAGTACTACTACAGTTGTATGATGTCATTAGTGATGATGTCATTAGTGATGATGTCATTAGTGATGATGTCATTAGTAATGAGGTTATTTCTTCTGCCTGGAGTTGAATTTATGACACAAAGACCTACAAACCTGCAGCTGTGGAGTTGGACAGTGATGGGTGTTAACCAGGCAGGGAGTGTCTAATGAAAGGATACTATCAAGTTGCATTATGGGAAATGTAGGATGTGTTTTCAGAGCTTGGCTCAGAGGGATTAAAGGTCAGGATATGTTAGGATACAGGAAGGACAAGTAGTTAACACAGATTTGTTTTAAAGCTGCTAATTTCATTAACGCAACTTGTGATTTTTAGGTTGTAGCGGGCTCAGTTTTATAAGCTAGAGTGAAGATACTGGTATCATATGAAACTAGACAACCTGATGAATCCATCGGTACCAGTCATGTCAGACTATCTTGTCATGAAGGAGGTTAAATAATGCTCCGAACTGACACTACATGTTGGCGAGGAAAAACTGTTATGTCCATTTTCAAAGGGGTCCCTTGACCTCTGACCTCCAGATGTGTGAATGTAAATGGGTTCTCTGGGTACCCACGAGTCTCCCCTTTACAGACATGCCCACTTTATGATCATCACATGCAGTTTGGGGCAAGTCGTAGTCAAGTCAGCACACTGACACACTGACAGCTGTTGTTGCCTGTTGGGCTGCAGTTTGCCATGTTCTGATTGGAGCATATTGTTTTATGCTAAATGCAGAACCTGTGAGGGTTTCTGGATCAATATCTGTCATTGATTTGTGTTGGTAATTGGTTTACAATAATTAATATATAGATACAATTTTTGCAATATCGCAACACCAACTTTTTCCAGAAGGTGGTTGAAGGAATGAAAGAGGAAGGCTGTGCTTATTAATCAGAGTATGCACAGCTGCATGTAAACAGGAATATTAGTGGAATATTAATTTTCATTATCCATGTAAACAGCTTAGTAGGAATATTGTCTATTTCTGAATATTTAGTGCATGTAAACGTAGTGGGTGTTGGACCTCTTGCGTCTGACTGGGAGTGAATCGCTGCAGCAGGTTCAACATGTGGAGGCTGTTAGAGCAGCACATTATACTGATCATATCTGTGATGAGCTGAAACCTGCAGTGCGTTGGTCGAGCTCCGGTGATCCTGTGTGTTTCTTTTTGCTCCATTAGAAACCAAATCAATCCCATTCCTGAACATGTGGTGACTCACTCTGCAGAGTAACGGAGCGAATAATTACAGAGCTGTTTGTCTACATGTGAGCACACACTTCACAATCGATGGTAATTTTGATCAGTCCGCGATGCGGTGTGACCTGTTACCGTGGGCGACAGATGGCGGAGTTGGTTATTAATCATAAAGAAAGAAGAGGAGGAGGTGGAGGAGGAGGAGGCTGCAGAAAAGAAATAAAAGATGAAAACGGAGGGAGAGACAGAGAGAGGAAAACAGCAGATGTTCCACAATTATTCTGCAGAACTATCTGGGGAGGTTCAGGTGTGTGTGTGTGTGTGTGTGTGCGTAATTGAAGAGCTGCTTTTTTTTAGCTTATTTTGATTTGGGAAAATCCACAATCCTTAATTTATTCTGTAAAAACAGAGAATTTAGCCATCAATAAAATACATCAGTCGGGGATGTGAAGAGGTAAAGTGCAGATGTGTGATTGAATTAATAAAACTATTTGGTTTCTGTCGCTATAACGTGATTAATATAATGCAGGTTATGAATTTTATTATTCTAGGCTCCTTCTGAGTGGTAATCTGTGATACCTTTTTAATAATATGATATGTGGTAAAACATTTATTGTGGTATGAGATGTTCTTCATTGGAGCTGCCGGCAGTTAATTAAACAACGTAAACATGATGACTTTGGGGTTAATACAGTAATTAAAGCACGACATGGTCTGATAAGGTACGACAGCATGCCTGTAATGTTATGGTGCTGCTGTCAGAAGCTGAACTATAAATCACTTCCCACGTTGGAGGTGTGTGTGGCACGGCTGATGCAGAAGTATAAGGTCACCTGAAGTTGTGGAGTTCCTCAGAGTTCCTTTGTGGGACGTGTGATGTTTATGAACCGTGGCTGTATTTATTCACAAACTCCTGTTAGAAAAGTACTTTTTTTGCATAATGAGGAAACTTAAGTTAAGCCGGTAATAAAAAGGTAATTCCTGCTGTATTAAGTGTCTTTCAGAATGTATTTGGTGTTGCACATTGGTATTAATACGCAACAATATTAGCGGTATATAATAATAATTACTGGGAGACGAGGTTGCCTTTCCGACATTCAGATTGGGGGTTCATATTGCTGACATTTGTCATTGTTTTCATTGAGTAAGAAGTCAAATATAATTTTCTTCACAATACTCCCGTTCGTACTTTCTCCACCGTCCAAACTCAGCATGTGGAAGCAACCCTACAAACAGTATTCTACCCTTTTCCCACCAAAATTAGCACGTATATGCAGCTTTTTTCAACACGGGCCACTAAAAACAGGTGTCTATTGCCTATTTTAGTGGGTTTTTCCCACTCCTTTCCCATTGCCAGTAGACGAGTACCTTTCTGTCTTTATCTGGTGCGATACGCATGTTCAACGTCACGAACGTGCCAGAAAACAGCGTTAGTAAACAGTGAAAATATTACGGTGGTTACTTCTATTTCATTTCTGTTACTTATTCAGTCTCATTTCAAACTCTCAAACCAGAGTTGATGATTGTTGGAACAGTGGAAAGACTCACAAAGATGGCTCTGATATATTTATTTTGTTTCTGTCCAGTTTGAATGAAGTGTTTTACGTCAAAATTACTGTTTTTGTCAATGGAGTCTGGTGGCTTTGAGGTGAACATATATCGAATGTTTCTTTTCACATCTAACTCGTGAATTAACGGTTTATTTCAACCCGTTCTACGGGAAAGCGTTAAAATACCACAACATTCTATGGATATTCTGCGTGTCATGAGT
The DNA here is from genome assembly GCA_916701665.1 of Sebastiscus tertius. Lineage (NCBI taxonomy): Eukaryota > Metazoa > Chordata > Actinopteri > Perciformes > Sebastidae > Sebastiscus > Sebastiscus tertius. Next base: position 12,331 of record CAKAOH010005801.1, read on the forward strand.
ACGCATTTTAGCGTTTTCGCATGTCATTTGTACGCCACGCAAAAGGCCGTCATGTTTTGTTCAGGCAAGAAAGAAAGAAAGTTAGGGTAAGGGAAAACGTCATGGTTGGGTTTGAAATAAGTACGTAATATAAGTAAAACATGTACGGAAACAAGTACAGAAAACATGTCAATAAAAAACACGTAACGTAACGTAACGTAACATTCATTAATATATTTCCATCACTGTCGATCAGAGCTGGAGCTGATAAACTACTACTACTGCTACTACTTGACTACTGCAGAGTTGTTTGTCCCAGAATGAATGCAGTTTCTAACCTTTCACACTGAAGACAAAAGCCAGATGTTGGTGGGTTTTTATCCTGAGGGAAAGGGGCTTCAGAGAAACACATCTGTGTATGTGTGTGACGTACTCAAACATCAGCTCGCTGTAATGTTTCCAAGTTGAGTTTCTACTGTACCTGCTATTATTACCAGAAGATGAACATTATGTAATCACTTCCAGTTGATCTCAGCATCAGTTCAACGTTTTATTGATTACTTAGAGGGACGTGAATAGTTTGGAGCAGGTTTATAATCCAAAGCTTTTAAGCCGGTAGAGCTTTATAGTCACAGATCTACCGACCTGAAGCTTAGTTTAGCATATAGACTCAAAGCCGGGGGGACGCAGCTGGTGTGTATGTAAAAGCAAGTTCTGGTTTTATGTGTATTATTTTTTATGTTCGGACAAAGCAAAGCTAGCGGCACCAGTCTTAATGCTGAGCTCATGGTCTTCTGGCTGTAGCTTCATATTTCAGGTTGTTCTCATACACCGTTCGTAGCTATACACACAAGGTGACACACTGTAATTGTCGTATATCCCACAAAATCATTTAGTATGTAATCCACGTAATCGTGAACCAGGAAGTAGAAAGAGCGACAAACGTCGGCGCGGATGGGTGGGTCAAAAAACACCAGACTTTGGGCAGGAGACCAGCTTCATGTCCCGTCGGAAACCAGAAGTCAACGTGGATTTATTTGTCGCGTAACATCCGTACTTAAGTAACGCCACTTCCAGTTATTTTAACCCAAAGCACCATCTTTTCCTAAACCTAGCTAAAGGCTGCTCCACACTAACAGATGTTTCACATCTTACCAGATGTGTAAAATGTGAGAGAGCCCACACAGAGTGACATGTTGTGTTAAATTGAACAGTTTAGTTCCTATAGTGTGTGGAGAGAAACAGCAACAACACACTAACAGAGTCATTCATCAACAACAGGAGTCTCCACTAAAACAACGTTAACCTCTCTAAATCTCTGAGATCAAACGGGACTTCAGTGTGAACAAACATGGCAGACGACGGGCAGGAAGAATCAGTCATGTTAGTTTTTACTTTGTACTGAAAATTCACAAAGGATGGATGAAGTCATGGAGACGCATTGAATAAACACTAATCAACAAGTTGCTCCTCCATTTCTGAGCTCCATCCTACTACTACGTTATGCTTCACGTTTAGCATTAGCTCATGCGTTAACTCATGCGTTAGCTCATGCGTTAACTCATGCGTTAACTCATGCGTTAGCTCATGCGTTAACTCATGCGTTAGCTCATGCGTTAGCTCATGCGTTAGCTCATGCGTTAGCTCATGCATTAGCTCATGCGTTAGCTCATGCATTAGCTCATGCATTAGCTCATGTATTAGCCTAAAAACGAATGAAAAATGAGGAATAACTTTGTAAAATATCATCCGAAACAGTAGTATGAAGATACGTTGTGTATTCACCGTACAGACATGAGTGGCATCAATCCAACTGTCCAGTGTATTTCCCCAAAGAACTGTCAAACTATTTTGTCAAAGTAGTAGATTGGTTTAAGAGTTGTACTAAAAATAGTGTTAATATCTTCCAAAGGTTTTAATTCAGCACCTTTTGAATATCTAATTCTCTCTGTTCTGTCTCCTCCGTCACGCTGCCGACCTTCAGCGGTGTTGTAACTTCACCGTTGGACTCTCCGTCTCTCTGCTCCGGTCTGTAAAGAGCTTCCTGCTCTATTGTCTGCAGAAAGTGGAACCTAACCATTAAAATATGGCTGATCGATATTTCAGAGCTGCTGTATAATATTAATGTTACGAGCTCTGCTGAGTGAGCCTGAATGGACTCTGCAGCTGATAGTATGATAATACCTTTTTATTCTACCTCTCTTAAACTATAAACTTCTGTCATTTACAGCATGTTTACCCTTTAATGAGGATTCTTCTCTATTAATATACACACAAGTTTTGACTTTCTAGTTACTGTATTATCTCCTTTTGTTTCATGTGATCCTGTATTTAATTGCTGACCTATCTGCAAGCAGCAGGGCGGCAGACGGCTTCATAATAAGCTGAATTAACAACTATTATCTGCTGATTATTGCGCCCGTGGCTGCGTTCTCCTCCTCCCCCTCCGTCGTTTCTCTCCATCCTCTCCCTCCGTGCTAATGGTTTCTCCATTAACCCCACCTGATGGCTGTGTGGGTAATTACAGATTTATTTACGGCCCGTGGCCACACACAATGAGAAATAAATAACGGGTTTGACCAAGCAGAAAGAGACATTAGCCAGCCGTCCCTTCAGCCACACAGAGACACTGTGACTCTTCTCTTTAATGGAGGCTGCTGCCAGAAGGTTTGACGGTGGCGTCCTTTGTCTCTAGACGTCCTTGCTGCTGCTGCTGGATCTCCAGTTTAACTCGAGCCGCTGCTCTGATGTCAACAACGTGTTTTAATATAAAATCAATACAGAGTCTGATGTAGGTGGAGCAGAATGCTCTCCACACCGTCATCACTCGCTTTCTCTGTTTTTTGACCACTTGGGGGCAGCGGACACAAGTCCCAACACAACGCTGACATATCGTTACCTTTTACATTGACATGTTGAACTTTATTTCCACGTCCAGCTGTTACATATGGAGGATGGAACCTGCCAAAATGAGTTAATGAATAAATAAATGACTCGATAAATATATGTCATTAAATGCAGCAAAAATTATTAAAAAAATAAATGTAGCCATTAATTAATTGATAAAAAGTGTGTTTTAATTTGCTTTTTAATCATTCTTTTTGGTATTAATTCCATAATTTATTTACTATTCTGTTTAATTTTCAATTTATTTATTTATGTATATATTCTTAATCATTTTTAAATTTATTTATTTTTGCATTTTCTTTTATAGATAATAAAAATTACAATTATACAATTTATACCTAAATAAATAAATTAAAGGGAAAATTAAACAAGAGTAAATAAATAAGGGAATTAATACAAAGATAAATAAATAAAGAAGCAAATTAAAACAGAAATATGAATTTGTCACATTTTATCAATTAATTAGTGGCTACATTTATGACATGTTCATTTATTTTTTGAGTCATTCATTTTTAATTTTTTATTTTGGCAGGTTCCGTCCTCCACAGTTTCAGAGCAACATGATGATTCGTTAGGAGTCTTTGTGTTTGTGTCACCTGATGAATGTGAGTCCAATATTTTCTCTCTTTTAGCTCTGTTTTTGGTCTCCACCAACTCTTTCAGGGAAAAATCTGTCTCTTTAGCTGCTAAATGCTCCGCTATGTTCACCAGCTGGTCACTAAAGGCCCAGACAAATCAAACCGGATCAAATCAGAGAACTACTGGCGGTGACGAAGGCCACTAGTTGCGTCGCCTTTGTCTTTGCCAAAACGTTGCGCTAGAACACACCGCAAAGACGACAGCTGACGGCCGACTACCACGTGCGTTCTGCTAGCAAAGAGTATAGAAGAAAAAAGACGAAACTTACCTAAGGTAAGACGAAACCGCTGACGCCATTTTGGACTGAAAATAATTATTATATTTATAATATTTTATTGTTCAATACAGGTCATTTCAGTAGTATATGACAATAAAATAGTAATAATGTAGTTTTACTTTGTACGTCACTTTTTAGGCAGACGTTTTACTGGCGCCCGGTAGTCGCTTTCAGTCCAAAATGGCAGAAGCTATGCTGCTGGGCGCTGACGTTGCGATTGAACGAACAATTGACTTTCACTTCTTGGTAATAAACGTTCTTTGCGGTAGTCTGTATTCGTCATTCAAAAAGGGAACAGGAAGACCGAGGACGGCGGATATACAAGCCGTTGTTACGATACGTGCAGGAAACGTACTTTAACTTTAAGTCGATAGATTTATATCGGGTTTAAATATTACCTGTGTGTTCATAAAACGTTAATGCTGTTGTCTCAGACAGGTTTCTTTTCATCTTAAAAACTAAAGATCAAATCCTTTCAGACTCAGGGACTTCTTTACTCACTTCTCCATCTGTTCATTGAATTGAATGTACAATAGAACGTTAATCTGTGGTTCTACTACATCCCGCTACTGTTGAAGGTAAACACTCATTCATCAGTTTCTACTCTAACTCGTCTCCGTCACCTAATCCTCTCCATGTGTTGGCGTGTACGCAGCTCGTCTTCTCATCGTTCCCTGAACCAGATCCAGACGCTCAGGCGACCGGTCGGTCTGCCGGGCTGCATGCTAATAATCCCTCTGAAGCTCTGATTGATTTCAGGTCGTTATCCGCTCGCTGTGTTTGTGCTGCTGAGGGTTGTTTGTCAGATCTAAGTTGGCCACAGAACTGAGGATTAAACGGTAACAAGTGAGGGAGTCAGATTCTGCCGTTGGGATGTTTATCACCACTTTCACAGCACATTTCTACATTTGTTCCGTTTTAGATTTATTCTCTGTCGTTAAAACGTCTGCTGATGGGAGTTTTTACTGACATTTATTCAATCAGGAGTTCGTGTAAAGAGCCTTTTTGTGATTTTAAGAGCGGTTGACATTTTTAGAGAATGATGGGAGCTCGGGAGGAAATTAAATATGAACATGTTTCTTTGTTCCTCTGAGTGGTTCGATGCTCTAGTTTTATGTTTTTATTTCAGTTGATTGCATGAAAAGTGACAGAAACAGTTGAGTGAAGAATGAAAAAGAGAGCTGAGAGAGAAGTTCAGAGTCTGGATGCTTTCTCACCAGCGCCCAGCTCCCAGCTCCCAGCTCCCAGTGCCCAGCTCCCAGTGCCCAGTGCCCAGTGCCCAGTGCCCAGCGCCCTGCACACTGCACCCAGCGCCCAACGCCCAACGCCCAGCTCCCAGCGCCCAGCGCCCTGCACACTGCACCCAGCACCCAGCACACTGCACACTGCACACTGCACCCTGCACACTGCACCCAACGCCCAGCGCCCAGCGCCCTGCACACTGCACACTGCACACTGCACCCAACGCCCAGCTCCCAGCGCCCAGCGCCCTGCACACTGCACACTGCACCCAGCGCCCAGCGCCCAGCACACAGCACCCAACAACTG